>BMAT01001472.1:3220-27907 GCA_019649035.1 Elysia marginata | reverse complement strand
CCAAAGGTAATTAAATTTGAAGATTGTGAAAACAATGGATACTAAAGGTAATTAAATTTGGAGATTGTGAAAACAATGGATATCAAAGGTAATTAAATTTGGAGATTGTGAAAACTTAGGATACCAAAGGTAATTAGATTTGGAAATTGTGAAAACAATGCATACCAAAGGCAATATACCAAAGGAAATTAAATTTGGAGATTGTGAAAACAAAACCAATTTTTGTTTGTGGTTTCAGTGATATGGAATACGCATTGAGTTTGAAAAGTGAATTTTTTTTCCAGATTATGACAGTGAGGGTGCCACTGATAATCATAATGATGATGATGATGATGGGGATGGTGATAGTGGTGGTGGTGATACTAATAGAAAATGGTTATGGAATAAATGATGAATGTAATGGTATTGTTAGAAAGAAAGTGTTGGCGATCGTGGTTACAAGCCATTTTTAAAATAAAGGTTACAAGCCATTTTTAAAATAAAGGTTGCAAGCCATTTTGAAAATAAAAGTTGCTTTAAAAACTCTCAACCTTAACCGGAATCTGAAGTTTAAGGTATCGTTTTTGTTGAAAGCAAAGTTATTACAGATCACCACTGGATTCCTAACATTTTACGAGAACTCATGTTTATATTTTTTTTTTCGTTTTAACATTTCTGGCTTCCGGCTACAACAATTAATCTCTGGTGATTTTGAAATGATGTCTGCTGGATGCGCCTAGACAGTACGAAGCCGAAAGAGACTACGAAGAAGTAAGAAAACTTTGAACTCGGATCTTTTTCTCACGAAAATGCCTGTAGATTTATATATCTTAATTAAAACTTCTCCAGAGAGCTGCTTTAAATACTGGGCTTGTCATCCGCCGGCTGACTTTAGTGATGCATAGAATTAATCATCTATTTAAAAACCAACATTGAATACACACCGGGGAACTTAAATGACGCTGCGGTTGTGGAAAAAGAATCTGGCTTCGTTTTGGCTAATATTTGGCTAAACCCAAGCGAATTTCGGGAAGAAAAATCATATTTCATTTCATAGCAAACTGATCTCACGATATTTTACGTTGGTTTGGGAAGCAATCAATCTCTATAGACAAGCCTTCTGTCGTAAGCATTTTGCCAATTTGTAAATTGGAGAAATGTGGTGAGGCTCAAGATTGGTTCAACAACTTTTATTAGATGTAGGAAGAGGCTGAATATTATTAACTCTTAACTTTATTGCAGTAAAATAATTACTTTGCATGAGTTGACTTTGCAATCCGTTTTTTATCTTAAAGAAGGGTTTAATTTTTCAAAGAAAATTTATAATTTTGTTATAATCTCTTACAGTTATAATATTCACTAATATCGCGGTATTCTATCTGACTCGAAAGCTTCTCTGTAACGTGTTCACCAGGAATTCCAGGCTGAAGAAGATAAAGAACGTCTACTCAAACTCGCAACAGGCAGTCTTGAAGGCGGTTCTCAACAGGATACGTTTGCGGTGCGACATTCGACACCTGATCGGATTCGTGCGGCTATCACTCAGACTAGAAACAAACAGTTTGATGCCACAGGTGGTGACCACGAAAAGCTCTGGGATGTTGACTGGGATGATGAAGGTTCGAACTTTGAGGCACACGCAGATCATGGGGCAGCAGAAAGCCTCTCGATTGGTAGCAGAGTATGGTCCTTTTTAATTTCTAACGGAGGAAGTGATGATGCTGACAAAGACGTTGTCGATGAAGACATGATATATACAGTTGCTGATGATTTGGGGGATCGACTGAGCCAGACCGAGGACTATCGCTTCAGTTACTTGGAAGAAGATGTAAACGAGGAGGGGTGCGGTGTTTTGAAAGAGAATGAAGATTGCGAAGCTGAAGAGAGAACTGACCTAGATAGTGTTGCAAATGATGAAGACGCACTGCCTTTAAGCTGGAATGACGAAAGCTATGAACCTACTGGAAACGGCAACTTTTTTGCTTTAGGTGAGAGAAAGTAAAGAGTTAAGTTATCAAACAAGCTCATTCGCTTTGGTTTGCGCTAAATCAATATTTAAAGTTGCACCCCTTTCACTTTTCCTTCAGGAACAAATTTACTTGCTTTATTTGTTTAAAACTTCTAAACGAATAATAAGTTGTAAGTTATCTTCATGCACACACAAGTTCGATATGTGGAGTTTTTATGGCCCCTCTATGAATTTGTTTTAGCTTTTTTCCGACTTTTTTCACCCCTACCAGTTTTTGCACTGTTGCAAGAATATTTTGCAAGCGATATTTACTCTTATTAGAATCAACTTCTAATGCACATAATCTTCGTTGACCCGCGTGTTAAAAAATAGATACCCTGCTAGACGCCATGAAAGATTTTGTCAGAATGCTACAGTAATCTAACGTGAGCTGACAAAAGGCGTTTTTGCAAAATATTTCGACGCGAAAATTCTCTGTTTCACCAATGCATTCTACAATACCACCTACATCTTTTTTCCAAAATAATTATGAAAGGTGAAATATGCACAGAAGTTGAAAAATTTAGCATAGTTTACGTTTCAACAAGGAATTTATGATCCAGTTTTTCTGCCAAATAGCATTAATGCCTTTTGTAAGACAAATTGCATTCATTCACAACTTTTAACAGAAGGCTGACAAAAGGCATCAATTCCTTGATATATAGGTTCATTATACGTTTAAAAGTTTTATAAAAAGTTAAAGCTTTTAAAACAGAACCATTACGTTGTGTAAACTTATCGGTAAATCGGCACAATGCATCAATGCATGTTATGAATCTACAGTGACTGCTCATGGGCTCTCTTTGGACTGATAAAGGCTTTTTACGATCATATCTTTTTTTTTTAAACTAGGTTGCGTTAATTTTTTGCTTACACGTAAAAACTTAGTTCAATAAGTTTTAAATTCGTCAGTTCGTAGAACTGAAAAAAACCTGGAAAATGTGCCAGTCATTAATAAAACACTCAAAACTGCGGTAACTAAAAACTACAACAGAGCTAAGTACATCAATGTCATTGGCCAGTCCACTTTAGTAACAGGCTAGTACTATTGTACTGTCTGTGTTTAAAAGGTATATTGATTGGCAATATCGTATTGGGGAACCCATGCAAAGCGCTTCGCACATTTTTCTGGACTAAGCGCTTGTTGCGAAGCCAAGACTTCTACACGAAAAAGACAGTGAAAACTAAAATCTACATGTTTCCAACAAAAGTTGTGTTGAAACCTATGGTGTCTATCTAGACCAAAGTTAAAGCAGGTTGAATCAAAGATAATAAGCTCTAGTTCTTACAGTGTTTCTTTCATATGTGTGTGTATAGATTTTAGTTCCAAGTTAGACCTACATGTTTCGGTAATATTTTTATCCACTTAAACTTTTGCTCCCAACAGAATGTTTGTTTCTAAGAGCGGTTTGGTTTTCTAAACTTTAGAGACAATGGAAATTTTCCAAGCTATTCTTTAACTTAAAATTTCCTTGACTACTACATCATATTGCTAGTATCACAATTATTGAATGTTTGCAAAAAATCTAGCCTGAAAACCAGATTTACGCTATGGATCTATGAAAGAGGTGCTATAAATTTTGCTACGCGTGCCTTTTTTGCTGGCATGTGCTGAATTTCCCACAAAGCTGAGCTTTTTGCATCTAAACGCATCTAATTAGGTGACGTCACAAGTTTAAACCATCTAAGGGCGGCCGTCATCTTTACCATCAAAGCTCAATAATGCCGCCTATTAAATAAAAAATTACATTAATGTAAATGTAAAAGTTAGATTCGTAAACAAGCAACACCATGTAAGTATTATTGGTGTAATATTTGAACATAACAATAATGATTTTTCGGTAACACAAGTGTAAAGGTTGCAACCAGTGTGAACTTTTCGCCCTTGTTTATAAGGCTTCTTAGATCTAATCATACATGTAGTTCTATATCGTGATTAAAATCTTAAAAATGGAAGCGAAAACTTAACTCTTGAGATATATCGGAGTGAATCCAAAGACCCAAAGTATTCACTGGTAAAGAATAAAATATAAATAGCACAATCAATATGCCAATCACCCAACTCGAATTGAAAAGACATTATTTGTATAGAGCAAAATAACATCTAGATCTAGATCTAGGTTAGCATATAAACGTTTCGCCTATATAGATAGGCTTCATCAGTAACAGGAGTTTTAAACTAACAGATATTATCATTATCATTCTTCTACTTATTTAAATCTAATATTCTGTAAAAGATTTTATTGATAAAGATAATTCTGCCGTGTCCTTACATTTGTGTACGCTGTAGTAAAATATATTCCAGCCATTCTAACGTTTGAAGACCATCCCTTGCAATCCAATCAAGAATGATCAGGTCTAGATCTGTGTCTACGTCTATAGGCTAATTATATTGTTCTAGATCTGTTATTTTCTTTTGAACCATCGAAAGCCCAGTCTATTAAATACTCATTAGCTAGACACTAATTAATAGAACTTTCACATTTTAAAGTCACCCCGTACGCAAATACATAGCCAAAAAGAAATCTTCCATCTTTTTAGAAAACCCTCTTTTGTTAAATGACGCAAACAACGACTTAAGATTCAATTGAAACGCTTTACCTTTAACCCATAATATTTACAGTCCTATAGAACTAGGTAATTACCAAGCCTCTCCTTTAATAAGTCAGTTTGTTTTAGTCTGAAAAAAGCAATATCCTTTCGACTTCGGTTGGATATGACCTAGTATTCCAAAAAAAAGTATTATCTTTTAAAACTTATATATGTAATTACATTCTAAATGGCTGACGATAATTTGCTATTTGGGATTGACAGTATAAAACAAGATATACAGCCATAAGAAACGAAGAGAATGGGCAACATCGCGGCGCGGGCGGCACTCCTTTAAGAGTAGGCCTACCTCTTGTAGGATCTGTATTACTGTTAAGTGTTTAAAAATTAATGCTTTCCGTTTCAAACTTTTATGTTATAGTTAAGTCGTAGATCGAAGTCAAAAGGAAAAAAAACGCTCTGTTTAACTAATTTTGTTTCTTTTCTATTTTAGAATTAGTGTATGCGGTGGTCGATTTAGGCAGCAAAGTCATAGAATTTGTGAGTACAATACTTTCTTGTCTCGTTTTTTTCTACATGTACACAATCATTTTTCCCTTAAATATTCAAGGTAAAATATTTCTTGACTATGCATTCTACATATACATTAATAGAAAGCTCTCGTCTTTCTTCTTCTTCTTCTTCTTCTTCATCATCATAACTTTCATTATAAGCACTACCATTATCATAAACATTATGATCATAGTCATCTTCATGCTCGTAATCATCATCATCGTCATCATCACAGAAGCATCTTTACTAGCACTATCATCATTTCGATCAACTTCTATATTGTGGAAAGATAAATACTGGCTCTTAAAATTGTAGATAGAACAGTTGCATTTGCTTTCTTTGGTGAAAAAAATGAAAACATCGTAGTATTGTATATTCTGATAATCTTACAGGGTGCAGCTGCTTAATTATGTAGATATTCGGTACTTGGACGAGGAGCTGTAGGGTTCTAATGCTTGCTAAGCTAGCTGGGCTGGAAGATTTCAAAGAAATGTTTTGATACGTATCTTCTTGCTTCACTCTTTCGTAAAAAGCTGCTTAATCTAAATCTCTCTTTGTCTCTCTGCCTCTCCCTCTGTCTCCACACTCCCTCTAAAAGACCACATAAGTTATACCGTACCGCGGTTTGTTTTAGTCAGCAGAGAACTTGTATGTGTACCATGCGGTGGTCGCCGTGGTGGTAGTGCTCTGGCTGGTCAACGCCCTCCTGTTTGTCGGGCTGTGGAGGGTCCCCAAGCTACACAGCACTATGAGGATACAGCCCTCGCTTGGTGGGTCAAACTAGAATAATCTCCTCATGTCATTGTCAGGTCATATACAAGTCTGTTTGGAATTTATTCCAATAAATTAAATTTAAGATTAAATTTATCTCAATTTTGGTCAGCATAACGTTTATTAATTTTAGAGCTTTATGAAAGTTGCAAAATTGTTAAAATCATAGTTTATAGATTGTGAAGATTGTGTATGGAGTTGCAGGCAGAGCTTTAACGGCGCATAGAAAGGGTTTGGCCGTTTATGTAAATCTCCATAGTTTGCTTACTTGAAAACTGAATAGAAGACGCGCCATACCCAACGAACTGCGGCGGCAGTCGACCAAACCAAGCGCTGAAAATTAATTAATTAGGCTTTTCAATGGTGTCTTTTATCCGCGTTGCTTATTTCGATTATAGTAGAAGCCCCTCGGCATGTCGTTTAGACTAGGCATGTTCTATTGCGTCGAACTGCTGTAACTGGAAGATAACACTGCACTTAAAAATTCTATTTAATGGCTAGTACTCAGGCACTGTCTAACCAAGCCCGAAACAAATGCCTTGTTTGTCGGATCGAGCTCTCATGCTATCGCAACTTACTCGCTTTGGGTTTAACAAGAGCTAGATCTAGATCCAGTCAGCTATAATTTGAACGAGGCCTTGGCTATATTCGCTGTTGTGTTCTGAGCTGCTAAGATCTTAACTAGCTTGCATCAAACGTAAGGCACTCACTTGGGAGGAAAACGGCTAGAAAGTAATTGGAGATTACATATCTCCTTGTCATAGCTAGCATTGAAATTTAAAATTCTGACACCTAAGTAGGACTCCTGAACATTACAGATACGTAACTCATTGGTTTGTTTAATTCATTTCTTTTCATTTTTTATTTACTTTACGGTTATTAATCGGCTTCCGGACGGTGCCTGCGTATTTTGTCAGTTTAGTCACCAGGCTATGGATTTAATTATATGATCATATCTTAGCGAATATCATATTCTCGTAATCTGAATGCATTAGGTTCTATATTATGCAGATTTGAAAGTTGTGTTAAAATATATCCTATATACTCTGTCAGATGACAAGAGCAGGGGCCCAAGCACGGACAGGTCTGCCTCAGATAGCCGTTGGTCAAGGTCCAGGCCCAAGCGGCGCAGACGCTCGCATGTCCGTCAGGACCCTCAGCAGACAGACTCTACCATCGCCACTGTCACGCTCTTCATCAGCGGGGGAGGGGCTGGGGAGGGCGTGAAGATCGTGAAGAATGCAGCCGCTGCGGACATTGCTGTCGATTGTCCGGCAGCAGCTGACATTGCTGTCGACTGTGCTGATGTAGCTGTTGGTCCAGACAGTCTGATGCCTAAAGATTTCCACGAGTCGAGAAAGCCCCGTCGCAGACACGTGCAGATGCCTATAGACACTTATTCTGTTTTCCCAAATGTAGACAGGGCAAGAAGGTAGCAGTACTAGCACGGCAACTTAGAAGGAAAAAATATCATGATTGCACTTTGTCTTATAGTTCAAATTTGGCAGTGTTATTCCACCATGTTTGCCGTAAACCACGAGAATCAATCTTCCTGAATTTGAATTGTATGATAGAAATTTAGCTTTTCTTTTGTCTCGTTTTTTCCGTTTTTTTTATTTGCCGATTATATAAAAATGTGAATACCATTTTATATAACATTAATATACAAATTTCAAAGTCAATCTCTTTTCTTATATTAATGACAGGCACAAGTAGCTAATTAGCAGTTTAATAATGGTGCACTAAGTGCTTCAGTCAACAAGAGTGGTGATCCTCTTTTAGTTTCATATATACAAATTTAATTGGTATGGTAAAATCTAAAATGATTTGCTTATTTTCGCACCCGCACCATGGGGTTTAACTCAAATATATCTTATCTTAATTTAGTGGTGGTCGGAGTTAAGAAATTACATACATGATTATATTTTGCAATCGATTCAATATTATTTTTTATCGGCATCATTCTTTAGTAGACTAGAAAAATTATCCTGCTTCCAGAATGATCAAGTTGAATTTTTCTTTTTAAATTTTTCTTCTTTCGTGTTTTCTGCAGCGCATAATCCATGTGAATAGCATTTTTGATAGCGTGGTTTTTTTCTTCCTCAGAAAATCAAATGAAAGACATTCACCGCCCAAACCTTGTAGAACCGACGATGCCCCTTTAGCTGTATACGACTTGGAGGATCACGCCAATTTGCCGGCCGAAATCTTGGACATCCTCTCATGTCAGGGTGGTGTTCTCTGCTTCCATGATCACGATAGGTTTTGTGTAGCCAACAATAAAGTCTACGTCTATAAGAAACATAACCCGTTTAGCAGACACCGCAGTAAGAAAAATGCCTCACCGCTTTACAAAAGTCCACGAAGGCATAGTCGATCCAAAAAAGTAACGTTTTCCCCAGTAAACAAACGCCAGAGCCCTAACAAGGGCAGGAACTCTCGGCGGCATTCAGTTAGCCCACGGCTCAGACAAAACTCATCAGCAGGTCGGTCGGTGCCCCCTCCACCTAGCGGTTATCACATTAGAATAGATCCAAGCACTCAAGATTCCTACAACGAGAACTCGGCCTCTGATGACTCGACTTGGTCACAAAATGATAAAGGGGAAGCCTCCGAGTTGACTTACAAATCAAGATTGGAATCAGTTGAATTAACCGACACATCACCACTTAAGAAACAGCATCCGCCACTTAAAATGGTCAAAAAGCATTCTGTAAGAGCGCCAGTGGCAACTCCCCGTCGCTTTGCCAGGTCGTCAAAATGTAAAACAAAGAAGCACAGATTTGACTCTGATCAATTGTCATCGATTGGCAATTATGCTAGAAGGAGGCAAAACCACCCAGAAAACAAGCATGGGATATCTGGCTGTGGGGCTTTCGGCGACACTGTATGGAAAGAAGTTATTTCTGAACCGTGCCATTTCGGTTTCCTTGGTAGAAACTTCGACAATATTGGAGAGCCATCCCAGGTTGAGGTGATGCATGGTTCAGATCACAATGAAGGGTTATATTCGAATTTCGCAGTGAATTCAAAGATTATGCGCGCCGATTTAAACAACAATAGTTTGATTCGTACAGTTTGTAGAGGAAACTATACAAACATAAACAATAATAATCTTAATCTGGCGATGCCTTCCGAACAGAGTCAAGTGGACGTTAGTGCTGGCTCAGCTTATATTCTACATTTGCGTGCTTCTGATGTTTCGTACGTTTTTCAAACACATGATTTAAATGTCAACACGAATGCCTTCCCTAACAATGACAGTATCCATGAGGACATGCCTGGTGAGCAGCAAGAAGCGATTGTAGAACAGAACCCAAGCTCCACCACACCCAGTTTTGACCAGTTTTACACACCAGAAACTGCCTCTCCAGGGGGTCCACCTGAGCTGACCAGCGAGGCTGCTCCAGGTGACTGTGAGCTTTGCTTAGAGAAAGTTACGCCAGACTTAGAAATGCATCTATTACAGGTTCCATATAATATGGAAGATAAATCTCAGACACAAGAGGTTCACGCTAAGAGCGAGCAGGAATGCTGGGAGTCAAAGAAGCAAAGTATCATGATGGCCTGTAACGAAGCCATCAAAAACAGACTGCAACGGCAAGAGATTGAAGAGGAAGAATCCAGAGAAATCACATCCTCTGAGAGTACATCTGTCAATCACTCGAGTGGGAAAAAGAAAAGACGAAAAACGAAAACAACTGAGTCGGTTATCGTAAAATTCAAAACAAGCCTGTCCAAGAAAATGACCACAACGACAACCTTGAGAGAAGTGAAGCAGTCGTCGCAGGGCGTCTCGGGGAAAACAATGATGCTGGAGAACGATCATCAAAATGTCCTTAGTCTCACCTCGAAGAGCAGCGAACAATCTCTATCTGTTCCTCAACCCCGACATACTCGCATCGTCAAATGCGGCGAAACTGAAAGCCAGATAAGAAAACGAAAACTGAGCTCAGATACAGAGGTTGAACTCATGCATTCAACTGAATCGAACAAACAACCCAGTGGAGTCTCCAGGGAAGCTAAGGATGGATTTGTGAGAGATCGCCAAATCAATAAAAAAGAAAATACCTACGGTGAGACGCCTATGGTGGAAGTACATTATATGGACGTCGACCGCCAGGATATTTCTCAGCGTTCTCCTCATCAAAATCTTAGCATCGGTCACGGAGAGATGACCGGCGAATGTGATAAATTGTCAGATAAGGCTTCCGCAATCACAGTCATCAATGTCCTGGATAAACTAGAGGCTGCCTCGAAAATTGGAGAAATGCAAAGTCACAAAAAACCCAAGCACGAGAATCAAGAGCTCAGTCAAGAGGAAAAACCAGTCGATACAGCAAATCACTCTCTGGTCTGTCCATCCGAATCGGTCAAACTCGAGGTGACCACGAGCAAGGAACGAGTCAAAAAGAAAAGTAAATCTTCAAAACAACGCGAGAAGAGAAAATCAGAGCATAAGCGAGCGGCTTCAAGAACGAAGGAAACTCTTGAAGCACACACAATAGGTGAAGCTCTACAGGGACCTCAAAGTGAAACATCTCTCTCACAAACTTCTAAAAAATTGATTTCTGCTCCTTCTCCCTCAAAAACTACACGGTTGGTGGCCAGAAGCCATTCTAGCCCACCGGATGGCAGAAAGAAAAGGAGCGTCTCGAAGAAAAAAGGATCCGTTCATCTTCTGGAACCCTCTGAGGCAGACTCTAAAAAAAGCCATAAAGCACGAAAAATATCGCCAGATAAAAAGCGAAAACTGAAGATAAGTGTACTCAAAGAAGGGAAACCGAAAAAGACGGGAAGCACCAGCTCCACTATTTCGGTAAAGAAAAGAAAAAGTCAGACCACTGCCTCTAGTATATCAACAGACAGTGAAGAAGATGGCCAACATGTCATGGAAAAGGTGGCCCCTGAAATTGAAGTGACACTTCCCGCAGTTGAGGTTGAAAGTTTTGAACCGCCTTTGAATATTGAAGAGAACACCGAAACATTAGTAGGGCACACAGAAGTTCTAAATGAGACAGTCAGTAAAGAAGAAATTTGTCAGAAAATTAATGCTCAGAACTCTATTGGTCAAAGCTTTGAAGTGACATCTGTTCAACATCATGAGATATGCGAGGAAAAAGTAGATGAGAATGGCCTACAACCTAATGAAAATAGTATCTCGAAACCAAAAATGGGCGTGCCAAAACTAGCAGAAGAAATTGTAAATGGTTCAAAGGTTCTCAATAAAATTTCGAACAAAGCATCAACTACAAGAGCCTCTAAAAACCAATCAAAAGTAAAAGATTTTCAAAAAGCTGAGGAAGGTTGGAATAATTCAATCTTTTTCTATACTGAAGGTAAAAACAAAGCCGCAGAGGCAAAACCTAGAGGGGTGACCCGCAGGCCAAAGTTAAAGTACGTTTTGGTAAAAGCCAAGGATAAAACCAAAATACAAAAGTCAAGTAAAACAAGAGAAGTTCTTAATCAACAAGTTGAGAGTGAAGTGAAAAGTCCTTGTGAAGCAGTCAGCGATCACAGCTCAAAACAAGATGGACATGGGGATTCCTCCATGAGAGGTCAGGCTAAGACCGTTCAGTTCTCAGAGAGCATTGAGAAAATGGAAAACACGAAACAGGCGGATATACTGGAGGAAGTTGAATCAATGGAAGATCAAGCTCAAGAGAACCACATTGGTGACAACGCTAGTGACGGCTCCTTGGGAGACATGTTTCTTTCCAACAACTTTGACCTCGTGCGCGAGCTTGTTGAAGAGGAAGAAGAAGACAAACAAGAGCAATTGGAATCGGAGCCAAAACCCGAAGTGGTCACGCCACCTGAGAAGCAGAAGAAGCGAAATAGACGACCGATGTGGTTGAAGAAAGCAGCAGCTAAGCCTCCTGAAGATCCTGTTATGGTAGAAACTAGGGTTGTTGTGTCAAAGCAGCAAAACTTGTCACCCAAACGCAGCTTAGAAAAGAAGAAAGAGAGCTTTGAGGAGGTCATTCTCAAACCCAACAAATGTAACATCGAGGTGACCAATCCACTGCCACCAACCGGGATATGTCCAAAAGAAGTGGCGGGAGCGAAAGCAAAGGTCGCTTACTCTTCGATGCTAAGCAACGTTATCTTTTCACTTCCTTTAAAAAGGGGGGCCAAGCGTGTAATAGCTGAAACAGGGTCGCCAGTGGATATCAAAGAGGTTATCGAAGGTTCATCTGTAGACGCCACTGATTACGCTAAAAACCTACGTTATTCTCCAAAGAGCAAACGTTTATCTACGGTTGTCTCTGCTGGAACAGGGCGCAAAAAAGGATTTGTAGAGTCGAGAGCACGTTCTCCCAAAGAGATGCCGGTTAGAAGCGGTTCTGCCAGGTCGCTGCTGTCCAGAGACAGCGATGCTGATCACGGGTTGACCACGGCTAACTGCTCTTTCTCCACTGATTTGGACGAGGCATCAGTGAACAAACCGGTCCAGCTCCGTGCTGCCCGCAAGAAGGTAAAACGCTATCAATTTCAGGCAAACTAGAATAATTTTCAGCTCATCTAAGACTTTACCCCAAAGCTGATTTTAAAAAATCTCAAAATCTTTATTTCCAAAAATCTAGTGCTGCATAAAAAGCTACCATCTCTTTACTCAAGACTATGAAAAGAGACCTCAAATACAAAAAATAGGGAGGTGAGAGCGACGCTAGCTGCGTTGATCTTCAATATTTGATCAATAATTACCTTATCAGTTTTTGCTTACTCCAAATGTCTCATGAGTCATAAGTAAGGCTATGTTTTAACGCCAACAGGAGACACATTCAGCCTCTGGGCATCGGGCTAGTTATGTTCTGCCGTGGCGCCTAATGGACGGTGCTTGGAGTCACGTAAACGAGCAGCGGAGCATGCGGGTTGTCGGAGACATGGCGAGTACATCTAGTTAGTTCTAGTGTATAGATTATGAGATGTTCTAGGCGGTGCTCAAACTATTGTCTATACTCTTAGCCGTAGCCGCGACAAGGTGTCACTCGTGGAAAGATGGTGAAGACGCAATCTGGAAGACAAACTCAAGAGCGGTTGTATTGAATGGTTACCTAGGTATCACAAACCATTTTTTAAAGTGTCTTATTAAACATTTTGATTGAGTGTATTGCTAAGATTTTTAAATTTGAGGATTTTTGCACACAAAAACAAATTTGAAATCGGACAATAAACAAACAAGTTAAACAAGGTTAAAATTTTATTGGACATGGAAATTTTCGACTTCACGGTACAAAGTCACAAAACAACTTTTTTAACCATATATAGAATCTATATTTTTACTTTTACTAAAAAGTAAAAGGCTGTGATACTTTTTTTATTTCACATGGTGCGCGAATGCCACATGGGTGTAGGTGATATATAGGAGCAAAATGTTTTCAAAGTCTCCGGTCGAGAGATTGTCCAAAGTGTTCCGTTCGGAATACGCGTCGTGTGAAACTACCTTAACGCTTTAGCGGCAGGGCGTACATAAACCTTCCAGGTTTCAAAGCCGTAACTAAGATATCCTATAATATGTTACCTTTTTAATAACAAAAGAAAGCTGGGTTGACTTTCATATAACGCTGATTTAGTTTAGATGGTGATTTCAATCATTCTATAACCATCATGTCTTCCCCATCAGAACATCCTTAGCATGGGTCTGTCTTGGCTGATACAAGAATTCTTCCGCCGCTTCGACTTCCTGAACCCAAGACGTCACGTGAGGTCCACGTCATACAGACAAGCAAGAGAACTCAGTCTTGATCCACCCGCCCCAGAACAGCAGCAATATGAGCAGCAGGTGCTGGGGACAGCTGCCGTATAGTCGCGACCATGCTCGCTTACTGGCCTTTCCCTAAGGAGGAGAACCTTAACAATCGCCAGATCATATAATGGCACTTGACGTCTTCCATACTAAAAGGAAATTACGTTCAGCGAGATAACTTGTGTTAAACCTTTGTCATGCCTATTGCTGAGCTTTCAATCATCATGAATGAAAGTGGTCTTGAGGTCTTAACTCAAAGCGAAACTATCCTTTCAGATACGGACGCCAATTAAATTCAAACTGCACCTCCACTTTACAAATCTGGTCATAATTATAGACATTTGAAATAAACTCAGATAATTGTCTCTCTTATCTCCGTTGTATTTATAATAACCAAGCAAATTGTAAACTACTGATGCAATGGTAATAGATTCCATGTCAGGTGTGAGCCAAACTGATGAGTAGGGCACTCGGCACTCGTTGCAATGCATGTTGTACCATACCCTCAGGAAATTCACAGACAGCTGGGTCCTGCTACTGCGATATTTATAGGATGTAAAAAGATACTCAGTTTTCTCCATGAAGTAAGAGCCGCAGAAGTCCCTATCATTATCATTTGATCTATATGATCCCCCATTTCCTGTCGTCTTTATATGGATAAAATCTACGAATGAATAGGTCCCGAAAAGGCAAGTGTTGTGAGTTTTGAAACATTTTAGAATCAAGGCAGTTTATACTGTTGTGTTTTACTGCTACGCAGATCATGTAAATGGCAATAAACAGACTTTGTATGAACTTTCAGGAATGGCGAGTTGTTAATATTGTAATTTTTGGTAATGAAATTCACTTCACCATCAATGAATAAAATCATCCCCTTGTTTGGGTGAAAATCAATAATATGTGCTGAGTCATAGCTTTTATACAAATGAAATTCTTGGGTATATTTTAGTCATGCGTTTTGTGAGCCATCAGCCCATATTTTCGTCTCTTTGCTCAAAACTTATTGACAAATGGTGCAAAAATGAAATCCTTTCTACCTGTTGAGGTTTTACGGAAAACGAAAATGTATTTAAAAGACATAACAATAGGCGGTATATATAAATTTTTTAGTTTATAGAGAAGAGTTCAAGATTTTAAGCCTTTTGATGGCTGTCAAGTTAATAAGAATCATTCCGCTGACATGGAAAAGATTTTTTTCCACTACTAAATGACCTTACAATAGACTGCTCTCAACAAGTGTATATGGTATCATATTAAAATTAGTGTAAACGGAGAGGTGTGCAAATTGAGTTTTTATTGCTCATAATATGCACCAAGAAAGAAGAACATCAGGCAGTTCTTTCTGAATTATTTATCCCACAGACAAAGTAATTTATCTTAATTCTTACCCGATATAAGGCCTAAAAACCCATTACATGGCTAGTTCCTGGCTGACAGTGTTCACTCTTTTATAAGAAAAGCTAGCCTTAGCATTAACTCTGAATTTGCGAAAACAATCTTTTTATCTTTTACACATATCCTACAACTAAGGCAAATGAGTATGATGCTGCAATTTCCATACTGGTAAACGTTGATATTTTAAACAATACACTTTATGAGCTCCCGGTTTCTAAATGTATAAAAGTGCACAAAATTCTCAAAATTATGTGAGACAATAATCATCTTAATTTTTTTTTTATTTAAAAGTTAGAGGAAATTTTAAAAACATCAATTTTTCTAGAATTAAAGTGTCCGAGATTTTACTCATTCACACTGCTCAACAAACATATTCATATTAATTTTTTTCTCCCTTTTTATTCATCTCTTTAAAGTTAAACTTGAAGAAAAAGTTACTTAAACTGTAAATTAGGACCTTTAATTTAATCCTATATAAAAGATGATTGTTCAAGACTTCAGAAAATATCTAACCAGAAGCATTAATTTTTTTACCTTATCAACCAGTGAAAAAACAAGATAAATCATTTGTCATTTTGTGGGGCTGCGAGTCGCCACAACTTTTTTTCACTTGATTACTCAAAATTAAGGACACAAAGGCTAAATGCAGCATACTTTTACTTAAAAATTAAATAAAAGGCAAAATTTCTACATTTAGCAATGAATTCCGCAGGCATATTTATGACCTGTTTGACTTTTCCATTTGGAGTCTTCAAAAGCAGAAATGTCATTTTTTTTTTCTGAAAAAGATACTTAATTAAAACACTGTGAATAAAGATAATAAAAAAAAGACAAAACCAAAAAAAACCACCAGCATTCAAATGGTGTGCTTTTTCGTTTTATTTCTCAAATTTTAAAATTTACATTCACGATTTGAGAATATAAAACTTAAAAACTTCCTGAGCAGTAAAAAGAAATAATATTTACTTACAAACTAAAATTAAACAGTAAATTAACTTTTACAATCCCTAGCAAAAACATGACTAATTTTCAGCCCAAGACATAACCATGGTAACAAATTTGTTCAAGTATTTAGCTGTAGCTGTCTAAAATCCTGAGAGTTGTATAAAACGTTTAAAAATATGTCATGTGTATATGAATATCTATGAGATAACATATTTGATTTTTATTTTGATTAAAGTTATAGAGTTTCAAGTTAAATATAATATAAAAAAGAACAACTTTGCAAACGGTACAGAGTTGTGCCATTTTGATCAATGTATTCAATAATAGAGCCAAAAAATTTGTAAACACCAAAGACAGCGCTTGAAGCAAAGAGTAATTAATTACTTTTAATACACAGAAACTTTTTTTCCTGCTTGGTCAAGGCCTATGAGCATTTTTTTTTTGCTTTTACTTATTTCTTGGCTTGACTTTAATTTAAAGTAATAAAAAGTTAAGTACAGAAAAAAATACTGCAAAAGCAGCCTATTGTTGACAAAAATAAAAACCAATAAGAAACAATCAGATCATTGATTTCAAATAGAATCCAAAACAAAGTGTAGAAAGAAGTGAAAGTTTATGGTAAATCAACATTAAATGCATCTTTTGGGCAAGAAAAAGAAAAAACAAAGCATTGCAAGCAATAAAAAAATTGCATAAAACAATGCTTTTGGCAAGGCTTTGGATTGTTACTTCAGGACATGTGCGGCTAATGACAGGCAAATAAAATAACAAAAATTTCCTCATAGAGTGGAGAACGATTTCTTCTAATCCTGATCCCTCAAAACCAAATCTTCTTTGAACTACTTTGATTTCACCGGCTTATTTTCTTTTGATTCCCTTATGACTTTCACTCTTTTGTGGAAAAAGTTCGAGCAGCTATCACTGACCCCTTGAACTATTTGCATCATGTTGACACTGGTAACAAAAATCTATAGCTACCCATGGTTTTTATCTTGGCCGCCTTTGCGCAAATGCAAATGAAATTGATGCTTCCCATACAAACACACATACCTCAACCAGATGGTCCTAACTAAGATAGTGATACTGATACAGTGATAGACCAGCAAGACAGACACTGAGACAGTACCTCCCTGTCAATCATTCACATCACACAAGCACTGATGATTTTCCCCACGCCCTCCTCCTTTCTCTGGGCAAATGTGCAAACAGTCTGAGGTTTGCCCTTTCATCTTGCAAAACTATATGGCGCCACAGTGTAAGTAATTGAGGAAAATTTTACAACACTCACTTTACTTTAATTAAACAAACACTAGGCCTAGTCGAACGTACAATCCACTGCTAATCTACGCTTTCTTCTAGAATGGAAATTGGAGAGAACGAGAAAAGTTTCTTGTTCGACTGTTAATGCAAAAGGTCAAGTTCTTGCTGAGTTTGGACGAAGGAAACCTTTCTAAGAAATTAAATCTGCAAAAGTTCCATAAAAAACTCTTTAATGTATTGTGAAAAAAATCGAGAGAAGGTTGAAAAGGCAGACTGCCAAAGAAACAAGAAGTGTCAAAGACTTGTCTAGAAAGAGGACCTAGAAGCCATGTTAGGAAATACCTATTGGCCTTGAAATCGCAAATTTGAACAAACTTTCTTCAAATATTATCAGAACTCCCTAATAAATTTGAGGAAATAATCGCAGACTGTACATCGGAAATAGTATACTCGCCTTCCCTAACAACCCAAGAAAAAAAACCATAATCAAGAAAGCTTGTAAAAAGCTGCAGTTTCATCTTTCCACACGCTTTTCAGTCCATCTATCACTATAAGTTTTAGAAGCTGTAATCTTTGCTGGCCGTTTTCTAAAAAAAAAACCTACCCATTTTAATGAGAAGTCAAACTTTTTTTTAAACCTAAATAGCCTGAAATTTTCATAGTCTTCTTAAAGGCCTGAATAACAAACATAAAGAAGAGCTTTTCCATAACATTGATTTATTTTTATTTATCATCATCCAAGTTGGCAAATCATTTATGAAACTAAACAATTTTTATTTTGCTTGAACTTCATTTGAGTACTGCAAGAGGAAATACTTGTTGATCCGAAAATCCTTCTGTGACATGTTAGATTTGACATGCCAAAATTTCAAACTATAAGATAAGAAAACAAAAAAGTTGGGGGGAAAACATAAATTAAATGAAAAAGACTAAGATGGTGGCCATGATAAGTTAGCTGTTACCTAATTAATTTTTTTTACATTCTTTTCAAGTTTTAACATCTAATTTCACCCTAGGTGCTCAGTTAAGCCAAAACTATAAAATAAAATTGACCCTATGTGACCGCACATGCCCTTAAGCAAGGATAGTTTCACAAACTGAAACACAAAAACAAAAAAAAAGTCATGAAAACTTAAGCACAGATTACAGGTTATGTTGAACTAAACAACTACTACCCTGAGTCTCTTTTAAAAAGATAAACAAAACTTGCATAGCTGTTGTGGACACAGCTTATGCCAAATAGGACAAATTTTAAACCATTTTACATTTGATAGTAATGACACCTAACTTTTTTGGCTTCCTAATAGTTTTATGCTTAGAGATAACTGTTTCAAGGGGGCACATACCTCATTATTTTAAAAAATCCTCTTGATAGAGAATGCAAAAAACACCAGCCCTGATCAAGTTAAAAACAAGTCAAAATCTAAACAATTTCAAAGCAGGGTCAATTTCCAATTGATATAATACACTTCATGGTATATACTTTAAAAAAAAACCAACTTCCTGAGAAAAGTAAATATTGAATGGATAAAGAACCTGTGTCTATTATCTAGACACTAGACTTAAATCTATTGTGTCAGTATTGTCTATATCCTTCTCTTCAACTTCCCATGTCCAATCTGTAATGTTTGCAACCGAGACTCAAGATTTTCTTGATCAAAAACCTGTTCTATCTAAGGTTCCTCAAAACTCTAAGTGATTAACAATTTTCAAAAACTGTTTTAGAAAGCTAGCCTTTTCAAGCTGCATTTACCAATTAAACTATGGTTAAAAAGAAGTGAAAATTGTTGAGAGATCCATTGAATTCTCAAGAAATTCACAAATGTAAAACCAGTTTTAAAAAGCTAGTGTTTTCCAACTGCCATTACCAATTAACAGGTGGTAAAACGGAAGCGAAAAATATTTATTAAAATCCTCAAGATGTAAAACAAATTTAATAGTGGGTGAATCTGTACAATAACATAACAAATGGTAGCCGGGTAAATATAATTGGTTTAGTTCCTATTCTCATCTTGCTGTTTTATTTACATTTGATAGAAGTGTCATAACAACCAATTTCTATGCTGTATAAAGAAGAACTTCATTTTTTAAAACGTATACTTGAAGAAATTATGACACAAAAAATGAATGTGTAATACTTTTAAATAAAAAGTAATGATAATACCACACAAAAATAGAAAAGTTAAATTCTATGGTTAGCCAGTAAAGGCCTTAAAAATTTTAAATGCTTGTATAAAAGAAAATATACTTTCAGCTTTGAATGTGGCATTTTAAAATGATAGCAATTATTTTTTATCAGATAACAAATTAAGTCTACAGCAATGATTTGAAGCATAGCTTGCAAAACAGATAACTGTTTTCTTTTGCATGGTTCATCTTATAGATTTTTTACAGTCTTCCCAATGCTTAGGAGTCCACCACAACTACACTTTAGCCATAAGGTGATATGATCATCTTTCCTCAGTGACTTCTTCAAACAAAGTAATACAGTTGTAAATACGACCTACCTTCCGCACTACTCTGGTAAACTTTCTATCTTTGGATATCTTTGGATATCTTTGGATTTCTATCTGTCTGAGGTAATAATTCTTTTGAAAGTTTACAACAAACGAAAAAGTAAAAATTGAACAGATCTAGTCTTTAATTATTATAGACTTCTGGTCATTTGGTACTGATTCCTGATTCCTGGAATATGTCAGAAATTTTTGAACATATAAAAGTAAAGGCTTAGAAAATAAATCTAAATTAACGTGGTATTTACACTTTTCCACAGGTCTACAACAAAGGGCAAACAATAATAAACAAAAAAAACACTGAGGTATATATTTATACTGGAATGAAAAGTGCAGTGCTGTAAACAGCTGTGAACGACCTCATCCTATTTTGCAAAAGCATTGATATATTTAAAGAAGTTCCTTTGGTATGCTGTATTTGGCTGTCTCTGAGTGCGGGCTTGCACCTCGTCGATAATGTGCCTGGACTCTCATGTGATACGTTGTGGAGGCTTGGAGGCTCTTCAGTACCGTTGTGAGGTTTGATGCCGCTACTCGGTCCGTGGTCAGGTGTTTTCCGTCTTCTGTATGGTAGGTTATGGTATAGTCTGTAAACACGGAAAAGACAGCAGGAAATATGAAAAGGGTATAAAGGAGAGAGAAAGATAAAAAGATGGAGAGAAAATAGAGAAAGAAGAGAGACAAATAACCTTTTTTATGGTGTAAAGTAAAGATTTGGCAGATATATCATCTCAAAACTTTCCCGATTTCAACATGAAAAAAAAATTAAAATGTCTTTTCAAAAAGATTACATTTTATCCACACACATAATACAAAATTACTACATTTCTCTGTGTTCTCAGAAAAAAATTAAATATTAGAAGTTCAGTAAAACTGTTTTTCAAGGCTTGATTTGACCCATAATTTAGATCCAACTGATAAAAACATAAACAAACTTCATGTATTCTTTCTGATTCAAAGGTGTTCTTAAGTACTAAGCTAGTCCTTCAACTTGTGTAGAAAGTGAACTGATCAGGAAAAGTAAATAGAGCATATCTGTTCTTTTACTTCAGATTTATACTGAGTTCATGAAACAGTTTTTACATTGATCTGCATTAGCTTAGAATAATTGATATTTGTTTAACATGTTGACCAAGAAATTAGATGTGGACCACAATAAGTTATCTATTTCGTCCTATGCTACTAATGATATTTTATTGACATCATTGTTCATGAGTAACTTATACAAGTACACTTAGCCGTATATTGGTAAAAGAATTTTTTCCTCCTTCTTCAGAGTTTCAGCATGATTGAGTATTTCATGCAAAAAAAAATGATGTAAAAAGACTTACAGGTTTAACCAAACTGTCAATGGTTGAGCAAAATGGCAGATATCTTATTTTTAAAAGTTTCAAAATAATTTCACCTCAAAACTATATGGCATCTTCCATTGAATAAAATATGCGGTTTCTTCCTTTTTTTTTTTCAATTGAGAAAAATGGCTAAGTACATTTTAACTATTTTTCTTTTGTAGGATTGGCCATGATAATATGAACACAATAATATGCGGATGTAAAAGCAGTGTATATCTAAAACAACCTATTTTGTCAGCACAGTGACAAAATGCTCATTGCCTTACATTTTATCCTTTTTGTAACAGGGCTTGGTGGCTGCCAGGTTACAACTGCATTGTACGGGTTCTCAGAGGGCCTGATTGACACATCTGTGGGAGCGTTTCCTATTACTGCAGATTTGAAAAAGGAAATTTTGCAAGCTTATGTAACTTACATACATAAAGCTTTAGAAACATACATGTTTTGAAATAGATTACATCATTAAAAATAAATAACATTTCAAATCCCAAAATTGTGGCATGTCTACCACTCTCTCTCTAGGTGCTCTTGCCTGATCTTCTTAAAACGAAAATTTGAGACACATTTTGAGAACTACCTCTTACTTTACATTAAAAAATGTAAATTTTAGAATATTTGTTCTATTTTGATAATAGGTAGAGAATAGTAATTACAAGCAAATTGCAAAGGATAAAAAAATGGAAAAGGAAAAAAAAAACAGATTTGGCATCCCTGATTTAATATACATACCAGGGAAGCAAAATTGATACAGTGGAGTCAACTTAACTCAAACTCTGATATCTTGAATGTATGGATAACTCCCGTTTATTCTAGGATCCGAAAAAATTCAGTTTTGTTTGTCAACTATCCTTTAACTTGAAATTCTGATATTTTGAACAAAATCAGCTGTTCCTAGGCACTTAAACATAAGCAGACTTCACTGATCAATATAAAAATTGTTATATTTTTTGTGTTGGCTTCACCTCTTGGTGTCCGATACTTGACAGGCTCAGCCAGTGGCCCCGGACCTTTCTTGTTCCAAGCCTCTACGCTGAAGTGGTAGCTTTTCTGGGGTTTCAGAAATTGCACACGGTAGGATAGCTCAGATCTTGAGAGATTGACCTGAGCAGAAAGCTTGCCTTTCTTGGTACCATAATAGATCTGATAACCTGAAGATAATATCACAAAAATCAATAATTATCATTATCAACTTAGATTAAAAAACCATAAGTAGGCTCCTGCTATACTAATGCACTCAAGGAAATCTAACAGGTTTACACAGGGGAGAAAAAAAGAGGAAAAAAATCAATTTTTTTTTCCCTTTCATGTGAGGAAATATTAGTTGTGTAACCTTAAATCAAATTTTTCTATCAACTCTAAAGGGTTGCAACAGTGCAAGGGACTTACAGCATGATTTCAATAACGCCTTTATCAAACAACATTTTAACTTAGGGTTAAAACAAGAGTCCTGGCAAAGAAATTAAAATTTAAAAAAAAAGCACATTAGAAATCTGACTGTCTTGAACTGGTTCTAATTAATTTCTCCTGTTTTTTTCCTATTTTGTTTTCTGTGCGCAGATAAATTTAATACTGATCAATTTCAAAGTGAAGTTGTAAGCCCAAAAAATATTGTTCTTTGTTAGCTAGGACAAACATGACTGGTCTTAAACTAGTACCAGTGTCGAGGTCTCACAAAATAAGTCTTCTTGAAGAGTTTTGACAATTACAGATATTAAGATTGAAAGTTCCTGAAAAGTCCTTAAGTACGGTGGAAAAAAAGGGACAATTTTAATATAATGATAATATTTTAAGTTTTGCTTTTGAGGGATTGGGGACAAGTAAAAGGAATTCTAAAAAAAAAGAAAAAAAGAAAAATTCCATCTAAAATTTCCTGTTTAAAAAATATCTAAAGAGATAATCCACCAGTCCCCAAGTTGGTTGCCTCATTTCCAGACATCATTTCAATGGTTTTAAGACTAAAGATGGCAAACAATATCATAAATCTTTTTATGCAAACCAAGAAAAATTTTTTTTTAAATTTTGGCCCTTTGCCAGAAAATGTTCATTGTTGCAACTTATATATCAACACAAGTCGACTAAATTTGTGAGTGCATTACACATTTGCCTTCCAACCAGTCAAAATGAGTCTTAAGTCAGAATTGGAAGGTAGTCAGATATTGATATTTAAGAAGCACTCATTTTCTCCACTTCCTTATGCAGCAAACAGAGCTGCTCTATCGTGTTTCTGTATGAAGCTATAGCCGTTTGAAGTCGGCAGGATTAGGACTTGTGAAATCCCAGAAAAAGGAGAAATTAGCACCTAAAGTTTAGACAACTTCAAAGATGTTGAGGCCTTTGCAACCATACCAATTAAAAATAAACACATGAAATATGAAATTTCAACATGAATTAGTTGTGAAAATTGTTAAGAACTGGTTTTAGGCGCCAACATGTAAAAAAATAAAATTTTTACAGATGCACACGTACTAAACTTTAAATGTCTATATCTCAAAACTAAGCCATTCAACTTACGACTCATTTGGACAGAATGCAAAACATTTATATACTTTATGACTGTTACAATTTGACTTTTTCCTACCAGCTATTATTACAATATGTTTAAAAAGTTAAATTTCAAACTTTCTAAGCTACGATTTAAAAAAATGACAGACAAGAAGCTGTCCTTTCTCTCTCATCAAACCACATTACAGTGCCTGGTGTCCAGATTGCAAAATTTGAAACTGGACGATTGAAATATTTACTTAACTCAAAACTAAATTCAGATTACCAAGTACCGTATTTCTTTTGTAATATATATAATGATAACTCTATATTTGGATAGTTGAAAGTTAACTTTTTTCCTATTGGGTTCAACATATCTGCACAGGACTGTAATATTTTTTTCACCTGTGATATTCCCGTGGTTCAGTTCTGGAGGTCGCCATGTGATAAGGGCTGAGGTCGGGTCGTCACCTGCCATTGTGACCCTGACATCTTGTGGTGGAGAACCTGGCGCTGGTAATTAAGTGAGGAAGATTGAATTTTCAAAATTGACATTCAAACCCTTAGTTAATTCCCAAACATGAAATTGGAATCTTTCATTTTATTCAAGTACAGCAATGACAACGACTTGAAAAAAATGTCAATGCATGTGGTATGCAATCATTAATCATGGCTCTTAAAAAAAGGGAGGTGTAGAAAAGAGAACAAGTTTGAATATAAAGATTTTCTGCTGAGACTTCAAAGAACAATTGGAAAAAGTGACAAAAGGCAATGGAAACAGGGCATCACAAAAATCTCTCTTCAGACAATGTTTTCCCAAAAAAGATTTGATATACTCTGACATTATCTGCATAATCTTGTCTAGTACATGCATTTTCATGTTATAAAACTGAGAATATCTTAGTAGTTAATGGTCCAGTTCTTGAGAAACTAGATTTCATGTACTACGAGCCCACTCAGGAGGACAAAGCTCATAGGGGAGAAAATCTATGACGGCTGATGGACTAACGGGGCCCATCAGCCAATTGTCTGCTGTAAAATCCTTGCTTCCTATGGGTGTTATTAAGTCATACGCTATCGTTTTTAAGGTCTCTACTATCACTCAAAATCACTGTATTAACTAATGTATAC
>BMAT01001470.1:186014-199686 GCA_019649035.1 Elysia marginata | reverse complement strand
TCAATAAAAATCTGTAAATTTGAAAGATTGATTTCAAGAGGCACATTTTATATAGAAAAGCAAAGAAAAGTTTCCATACTCGAGGTAAGCCTAAGGAATAAAGAAAAAAAAAATTATTTTCAAAACAGACATGAATCAGCATGTGCCGGCATTACTGATGAAATCTCAAACATAAAAAAGTCCCACTACCCTTGTTGAAACTTCACTCCTGATAGACCTAGTGGGAAATTTTAGATACCTTGAATTGTTGGCTGCACAAGCCAATTTTCCAAAATGTATCAAATTGAGTGGGACGCCAACAATACTTTCTTGATTTATAAATACATACTTCTTTATATTATCACTGTTGCAATGTTTTGCTTCAAGGGCAGGATAAGGGCTGCAACCTTTTAAAGTCTACTCATCATTTTCATAGCTTTTTCACTCACTGGTTCCACTAATTCTCACACTGTGTCTATCATAATTCTTTCACTTGCTCGCAGAGGATTATTCCTATTTGCTCCAATTTTTTGTTCACAATTTTCACATGAATGGTTTCACGACAAAATACATTTTATCCATTTCTTAAAAATTATGTGATTTTATAAAAGTTATTTTCAGATTTTCTGTCAGTTGGAGATGTCCAATTTTCTTGCATTTCTTGCATAAGATCATACTGTGGGTGTAACAGCCACTACTCTAGAACAATAAATAAGAAGACACAAAGCCCTTTTGTCAGCTTTTTTAACATGGCTCACAGCTCAATTTGTAACAGATCTTTTGTCTGCTCATCTATAACCCACCTGCCTCTTGCGTGACATTCCACACCATCATGGACCAAGTGCTGTTACGTTGGCCATCAGATGCTAGCACAGCAAACTCATATTTAGTGTGAGGCCTCAGCTGTCCGACCAGGCTGTACTGTTGCTGTGGCTCGGACCTCTGAACCTTGAAGTTGGGTGCCAGGTACGCTGTGTTGGTCCCCGAAGACGCTGGAGAACCTCTGGCCTGTTGCTGGCTGAGCGGGCGGTACCGGAGATAGTACTCTCTTTTCTGGCTTGGATCTTCTTTACTGGTGAAAAAGGAAACATTTAGCCAGGTTTAAATATTTTGAGCTTTCTGGGAAGCCAATTTAAACTGGCAATATAAAAAAAACAAATTATCAGTGCACATTCAGGAAAAAGGATAAAAGCGGTAATCTAAAAACAGTCTGAGCAAAGCAAGCTGTTGAATCACCGGGTTTGAATTATATGAACTCAACTGTACATCAGGCTTCAACTGAGAATCTTAAACTACATAATTAATGCAAGTTGCAAATATGTGGGGAAAATAAAAATTTGTGGTTTCATGTTCATACTATAAACGTTTAACATTTTATGATCACTTAATTCCTGCCTAACTTGCAACATCAGAAAATTTGAGGTATCACCACAAAACAAGCGTATTACGTATCTGACTAGATACTGAAAAACCAGTAAGTTCAAGTTTACACTGAACTTCATAAATGTAAAGACGAGAATGAGAATAAGAAAAAAAATGAACTGCCTGGAAAGTTTGTATCTCTTACAAGTCAAGGATGTGATTTCAAAATATCTCAAAAGTGATTGAAGGCTTACGCAGACATGTCAACCCATGTGACATTGATTTCATGTGCAGACAGAACCAGAGGTCGAACTCCAATGGGAGGCATGACAACTGATTTTGCTGAAAAATATGTCAGTGGCAGAGTATTAAAGATCAACAACATTTAATCAATGAACCAATTCAAAGATTATAGTTAATATAAAAAGAGGAAGAAAGAGAATTTATCTAATAATTTTGGGGGAAAAAATCACCATTTTAAATTTTTGAGAATCTTATGAATTGGAATTTCACACACACATTTCTTTTACAATGGTTGGGTAAATTATTTGTTATTATCTGAGAACAAACAGTACATTAAAAACTATCTTTTTACAGACCACCATCTGCCTTTCTTGTCATCACTGTTTCATACAAGGCCTGGCCAACTCCCATATGGTTGTAAGCTCGGATGCTGATGATATATTGCCATCCAGGTTCTTACAGAAAGACAAGAATGGAAAATACAAAAGGTATTGCATTTGCAATTTTTTATAATTTGCATGTAATTGTAATTGTAAAAAATCACAAAATACTCTTTTTCCATTTTTACTGTTAGATAAGGTCTTGCGTACTCCATCATTCATACACTGAAGTTAACTTTCATGGTTAACTTTTGTGATTTAGCACACTCAAACAGAACACTCAAAAAAGTGGAAAAAAAACCTGAATAAAGGAAAGCAAACTAATAAACATGTAAGTATAGAGATTAAGTCAATGTTTTCAGGCTAAGTTACAATGTTTAACAATAAACAAAAGCATCAGGTACCTGCAAATTACTTTTTTAAGTACTGTCAAATGTTCAGTTTTCTAATTTTTGTCGAAAACACTACATAGAGATAAATCAAATATAAACATTTAAAACTCTTCAAAAGCTTACTGTAAAAATAATTGAAATGTTATAATATTTTATACTTAACAATGACAAATAAATGTTTATATATTTATTCATTTAATTAGTCAAATAACCTTATGTTTTCAAAAAGGAAAATATTAATTCTACTCCATTCTAAAACTACATTCAAAATAATAATAATTTTTAAAAATTAGCACAGAACCTTTGATCCTCTTTATTACAAAATTTATAAAAAACTTGTTTATGTGCTCTTAGTCTAAAACCTTGAATTTAAGAAAACTATTGGAAATGTTATAGATTTGCAGTTAAAATGCAGCCTGCAGATGACTCACCAAGGCCTGTGATTTTGTAGGTGACTTCCGAGGCATTAATCTGGACCATATTCACATCAGGGAAGTCTCTGCCATAGCCGATCTGGTAACCATCAACTGGCACTGGTGCTCCGTCCTGTTGTGGAGGTTGCCAGGAAACCATAGCGAATGTGGAGTATGGTACAACATACAGCTCTGTCATACTCGGAGGCCGTTCTTGTGATATTTCTGAGAAAAATAAGAACAAAGAATAGAAAGATGAAAGAAGGAGAATTTAAAGAATCTTGTAATAAACCTAATGTGCAGCAAAGTTTAATATGTTACTTACTTTAGCCAGATTTTTACCCATGGTGCTAAGGTTTTGAAACATTTAAATGACCACATAAGATGCCCTTCAACTAAAGAATCACCTTCAATACATATTGATTCATTATAATTAGTTGAATGGTTATAAAATTTATACATACTAGGTTTAAAAAGCAGGTGAGGAAGAATTTTCCAAATATAATCAGAGTTTGGAAAGGGAAGACTCATGATGGAATTTTTAAAGAGCCAGAATTGCAAAGCATACCATCCTTGTCTTTCTTTTTCTTGCCGTCCTTACGCTTTTTCTTTCTTTCCCTACGTTTTTTCTTTCTTTCCAAGTCATCTTCTGTCTCCTTATCTTTTTTACGATCATCTTTCCGAGATTTTTTTCCATTACATGGACGAGTTGTAACTCTGGTCTGAGAGGATCACAAATGAAAAATAAAAAGCTTTGATGTTTTTATTGTATTTTTTCACATAATATGTTATTTAATAATGCATTATAATTATACCAGACAAATAAAGAGGATAATTTTTATTATTGAAATGAAAAAAAAACTGTGTTTTTATTTCCTATCAAATTTCAACAGTATTTAATTAATTTTCATATTAACAAAGTTAAAGGACTAAATAAACCCTTATTAAAATTACCTAAGAAAGAGGGTGATATTTTTTCTCTCAATCTCTTTTTTCTTATTTTTTATGGTACATTTTTTAACAATATTGTCATCAATACTATAGCTCAGATCTGTTGAGAAAATTAAACACGGTGTTGCTGTAGACGGAACATTTATGACGATATGAGGTGAAGCAAATCTGTGATCTGTATCAAAGCATTCATAGTATTCTTTAAATTGATATCAACTTGCAAGACACCAGAGAGAATTTCATAGATTAGGAATTCAGTACTCTTCATACTTTCTGTGTTTAAATAAACAACAACAAAAAAAAAATCATGTCCCAAAATTTTTTCATAGTCTAAATGATCTGTTGATATGCATACTTTAGTTCTTGAATTAAAATCTTCATGTTTTAATCACCTTTTTACAAACAGTTGAGTTGGAAGATGTTCTAAGCTCTCGCACTCCTTTTTGCTTCCTTGTCTTTCGATCGCACTTGCTCCAAACTGCTGCTTTGTACCTGCAATCTTAAGAAGAGTTTTTTACATCACATATTTTGTTTTAGACAATTTTCCCTGTTTCCAAATTGCAAGCACTCTAAAATCTTCTTAAATATAGCTACAAATCAAAATAACATCTAAAGCATGTATACCATATTTCAATCAAGATACGACAACATAAAAAAGTAACAGTACTTTTGTGTAGGCTGCTATGTGTCCTTCAGTTTTCGGCCTACAGTTTAATTATTTCATAAGGGGGAGAATTATGTGAGGCTTTGTTTAAAACTTGAAATTGCATACTTTTCCTGATTGACAAGTTACTATGATGTACCTGGACTAATATCTTGTTTATTGTCCTTTCTCTTTCTCTGTTTTCTTAGTCTTTTCCTTTTTTTCCTTCTCCGTCTTTCTTTCCGTGACAATTTTTTATTCTTCCTTGATCCCCTGTCTCTTCTTTGATTTTTGCCTTTGTTATTTTTTTCATCACACTTCCTGCTCTCTACAGTGTTGTTGTCACAAGTCTTTGTATCACCAACAGATAGCTCAAGAGTTCGGGTGGATGTCTTTGTTGCATTGTCACAGGTAGACCAATCAGACACTTGTACATATTTGCATCCTGACAACAAACCAAAAAGAAAAGAGAAGAGACATGCAGTAAGATGCTGTTAGATAGTAGAATGGTAAGCCTCGTGTCCACTGCAGATTATTTGGAAGTAGGACATTCTTTTAGTGAGAAAACGCCATAAAAAATCAATTTTTCCAATCATTTTGTAACAACAAAGTTTATTATGTTTCCACAAAACATTGATAATCTAATAAGATTTTTTTTTACGTTTGGAGGCTTAGAAAAATATCTTTACCAAAATAGCAACTCCTTGGTAGGTGAGATTTATTGCAGCATCTAAGTCATTCACCCTGGATGCGGGACATATATGCAGTTGGTTGCAGAATTTAAACTTTGTTGAAATTTCACAATTAGCATTCAAGTATCAATAAAAGAAATACCATTTATAAGAATAATTCCTCTGTCACAAGGTCGAGTGTATGTACGGGTAGGTGGACATTTTTTTCTTCCTTTTAACAACTTTGCCTCTTTAGTTTGAAGACGAAGCGTTGTGTCACAGGGACTCCATCTTGCACTGCGCTTGTCATACTTGCAACCTGAGAGAGACAATCAGACATTGATGATTGCAAGAAATTGGATGTTACAGTTTTTGTGTTTTTGAAGGCGTTGATAGCTTGAAAAATACTTTTTTTTTCTGAGATTTGATTCCTAAAAATTACTAGAAATAATCGCTATATGAATTATGATAAAAGATGCTAAGAAACAGAGACATGGTTTGAGATTTATTCATAGTATACCGATTCATGTTTATATATACATCAAGTATTTGACATATTAATATAACTTTTTTTCACATACTTTGGACCGAAAATTTAGTTTCCCTTTAAGAAAATAATATCAGAAGACTTGCTTCTAGATTCTCAGTTCTTGTAAAATGTAAATGGTTTGACCATTCACCAAAGCCAATGCAGCTTCAACAAATATATTATAAATCTGTTTGATTTGCTGCTCATCATGCATTATAAATTTTTTCTTATACCAACCACGACAAAAATCATTTTATGGCATTTTCATCCCCATTCTTCATGATTCTACTTTTAAGTTTTTGAAAATTAAAATTAAAACTGTGCCTTAGATGGAAGTAAAATTATCGCAATTAAATTCTAAAAAGATAAAACTGTACTCACGGTTTCTCAATCTTTTGTCTTTTCGTGCTAGTGTTGTTCCCAGAATAAGAAATACAAAAGTGAGGAGCAAAGCTGCTCTCACTTGTAGTTCCATTATTCAATCATAACATGAAATCATTTTGTTATTTTCTGAAAAAAAAATAAAACACATTTTAGGCACACACTTCGGCATTTGTCCCTCCTTAAAACTACCTCTAGATTCTAGATCTAGGCCTCATGTACTTATAGTGATGTTGTTTGATCAGCTTGATTCTCATAAGCCGCTCACAACGACTCAACCACATAACACTGCTCTGAGTCCCAAGAGCTGCTGTCATCAGATCATTCCCCATTCAGATCTAAGGACCAGGCAAAAGTACAAAACTTTTGTTTGGTCCAAGCCCAGGACAGCGGCTCTTCAGACTCTGTTACAAGTGTTTCATTGAGTCGCACAGCAGCTCATGGACCCAATCAGTTGAATATGATGTTTACAAATCAATGTTCTGATTTTCAACACTTCATTTAATGATATAATAGGTCTAGATCTAGATCTAAATGCTTTTCTCTGAATCCCTCTAAGTCTCTGAAGGCAGAAATCAGATCAGCAGATTGTGTAGCCTACATATCTAGTTTAGAAAATTTAGATCTAGACTAATTCTATAGTATAATGACCAATCCATAAATCTAGATCTAATCCAGTGCTTATTTCTATTCGTTACAATTAGGCCAAGGTATAGATCTAGAAGTCTATAAAAGTTACACATTCGCTGAGCTCTCTCTTGACTTCGGTGACAAGCAGTCGCATTCGCTGCCATTCAAGCCAGTTGTTGAGTAAACTGAGTCAAGTACCTTTGCCTCCTACAGAAAAGTCACGTGATTTTGTTTACAATCAACAAGACCGAAAATCTAGTCCATTTACGAAATTGACTGGTGTACGCTTGCGGTTTTAGTCTAATCTAGTTCATAAAATCCAGGCTACCTAGATTTTAGATTTAATATGTAGGTCGAACGACTTAAAAGGACCTAGACTAGTGCCCAAAGTGTGGCTTGCTGAATGCAGAGAATCATAAATTTTCGTGTTTCTTGACTGCCCGCTCTATGATCAATAACCTTTTTACTTTTAGGAAGATTGCCGAGTTAGATGGATGTATGTAAGTACATCTAGATCTAGACAAGTAGAATTTCATTTGGTTGTAAGTTAAAAGTTCTATTTTAATAGCTTCAATATATCCTGTGTGTGATGATTATGGTATCCAGCTATCTTAAAAACAGCAGTCGAACTTATTGTAGACCAAGATTGAAAATAATTGAATTTATAATTTTTGTTGATTTGGCTTGTGTCTCCGCTACTGTTATCTCAAGCAAAAAAGGATGTACAGCACCTTTCTTACTCCCACACAAACCTTTCCTTGTAGTTTGGAATCATCCATCCTCAGTGTGTGAAAAGCATGGTATAAATATTGATTTTGCTAGGTGGGGTATTATTGTTAACAGTCATGACAGCTTTGTTGGAGAGGAAATATCCCTTCTGTACAGGCCTGGCCACTGGCCCTATTACTCTCAAGATAAAGCAATTAATGGAGGAATACCTCAAGTAAGTAGAAAGCCTGTTTTAAGTTTTGGTAGACATAGATCTGGGTTTTATTGTCTTATAAATTTAGTATCATTGTGATACAAGTAACATTCAAACTTTTGAAACATTCTTCAGACATAGTTTTCTTAAAAGAAGATTTTCGTTGATATTGTGTAGTAAACAAAAACATCATCATGTAAACTTAAAGTAAGTTTGATATATTATATCAGAGACTGTAGATTACTTTTGTGTGTAGCTCAGTAATGCAAGCATGTAGAATTTATAGTTTTAAAGTGCCACATACAGAATGTTATACACACCAAATCATAACCCACTATTTTGATATTCTTTCATTTGCAGCTTGGAAATGTTTCTCTCCACTTTGCAAAACTTAAAGCCATCATTGGTTCAGAGGTGCCAAATGAGAAATTTTCAGGACTTGGAGTCATTGATTTTGAAAAGTGGAGACCACTCTTTTTCCTCAATTTTGACAGTCTAAAAATATACCAAGAAAAGTCTTTAGATCTGGCAAAGCAAAAATATCCAAGCTACAACAAATCACAGATTCTGAACGAGGCTGTGAAGGAATTTCAACAAGCTGCTAGGTAATTAAATGTTTTTAATCAAAGTGAAATATTCACAGTAGAGTCACTATAAAAGTATAATTTAAGTATTTAATATAAACTTACAGTTTAGTTTGAATATTTGCTTATATCAAAAGCATTTTAATTTTATCCTCCTCCCGCAATGTATGGGTCATTTGGGACTTCAGTTTTACACAGAGGGTGGATTTTTATAACCTTGACTCAATTTTATAATTAGATGTATTCATGCATCAAGTGTGCCTCCTTTAGTATGGAAATTTTAAGAGCAGTGACTTTCAAAACTTTATTTTTTATTAAATATTTTTAAGCTAAAAGGTGTCATACAGACATGAAAAAATACTCAAAAACTTTTTTATGAATATATAACTTAAAAAAACTGATAAATAGTTTTAAGTTACACATATAATTCATTAGCAAGCAGGTAAAAATAATAATAAGTTCTCTTCTTCTCTATTCCTTAAACCAAAAGAATTTCTAGATTTAGAAATTTTGATAACATATGGAATTTTCTTAGTTCAGAAGTTTGGTAAATGGGTTGTTCAAAGTAGCAATGTCTAGTAATAGGAAATTCCTACACGCGACTCATTCACACTAAAAGCAAGACATAAAAATGTTGAGTTGCCTTTAAAATATTATAAACACTAAGCTTTCAAATTTATCAACAGATCTTACATGGAAGGTAGCCTAAAGACAGCGACAGCTTTGCGCCCTAATGGGCAGTGGGGCTACTATGGTTATCCCAGATGTTGGGATTCAAACTGCAATGGTTCAACTATTGGAATCAATGACAGGTTTGATTATCTTATAGCTGAGAGAAATCTTTTAGCAAAGGATCTGGATATGGCTGTGTAAATCCAGTGCAGGATGTTGCCTTTCTCTTCTAGCCACTACTTCACTCTATTCTGGGCCTCTGTGTGTCATAGTGGTCTTTTCTGTGGGACAAAGCTTTCCTCTATTTCATTGCTTGTCTGTCTCTTCATTTCTTTCCATTGTTGGATTTCAAAATGAGAGCAATTATTACCAAGTCTGAATAAAAGCCCACTGATTGAAAGTGAATGTAGATAAAACAGAAAACATAAGTGTAAGGGAAGACTCAAAAAAATACAAAACAACAAAAAAGTTTGGACTGCTACTTGGCAGCAAAGAAGACATAGAAAACTGAAAGCATTTTTATCCAATATTGCATTTAACAAATTGAGAAACATCTGAAATTAGGGAAGCAAAACAAAACAGAAAACAAAAACCAAAGTGTTGAACTCTTTAGTCAAATCAGTCCTACTGTTCAACTGCAGCACCTGAGTTCTAACCAAAACAGACGAGAACAGACTTAACTTTTTCATGGAAAACAACTAAGAGACGTTCTTGTAATCCGTTACCTTTCCAAAATATCCAATGCTGCCTTTTACAAAAAAATTTGGAGAGGTTCTCCTCTCTATGCCAGTGCTCGAACTAAGATGGAGACTCTTTGGGCTTGTATTGAGGAGAGACCCAAACATCCCTGCAAATGAAGCAATGCACTTCTTCTTTTTTTTAAAACAACAAAAGAGTGAGAGGTAGACCACCAACTACTCTTGTAATCCTAAACAATTATCTCAAAAAACTTTCCACCATAAAACTAGAAATAACATCACAAAAAAAAACTGGATATACTACACCACATCGCAGAGAATCTACCAAGGTGGACTGTTCTCCTTGCAGATGTAAAAAAAATCGTTGAAAGTGCAAGATTGGATGCCCCTGCTGATGGAAAGTGATGGAAATGATTAAACTGAAGCCACTTTCCATGCAATATATTTAAAGATTTCTTGTAGTTGTAGATCTTAATTTGGGTACAATATGAACAAGTTTTGCTCGTTTAACTTACATTTTCTCTGGTAAGGCAATTCTTTAGTGATATGTTTCAGCTGCTGCTAAGTACATGGATTTTAAAGTCACCTTAGCATATATTACTTAGAATAAGGTACATGTACATGTATTTGCTTTAAAAAACCACAAGTTAAGTCACAAGTTATAGGTCCAAATAGATAGAGATTTATTTCTTGATTATTTAAATCCTTAGAACTCCAGAAGTACACTGAAATCCATAAAATTTAAATCTGAATAATTGAATTACTTTTTTAATTTTAACTTTATTCAGATTACTGATTTTATTTTTATTTTGCGCTGTACACTAATATTGAATAATTTGAATTTTACTTCTGTTCCTACTGGATTCAAAATATCGAAATTGGGCTGTATTTTCCATAGAGAAAAGCACACAAAAATTTACCTTGTCTTTAAATTTGCTTTTTAATAGTTATAATTCTTTTATAAAAAATTTTTATGGAGTTAATAAAATTTTTTATCCACTTTGTAATATCTCTGATATATTCAGAATGAGTTGGGTGTTTGCTGCGAGCAGTGGTCTCTATCCATCCATTTACTTCCAACGGACTTCTTCACCAGCAGCTCGCACAGATATGATCACCAAGAGACTGATGGAGACGCTGAGAGTGAGAGCCAAGTGGACTTCTACAGACACTGCCATTTTTCCTTACTCTCTTTGCCAAGATGGGCCATTTAGTTTCTTCACAAAGGTAGAATTTTTTTTTATTTTTCTTTCCATAAATTTTAGTGCCTACAACTTTCGTAAACAATCTGCAAAATAGGATTAAGTCTTGTTTCCTATGGTGATAAAGTGAAGAATAAAGCAAACATATAGCTTTAACTTTTAAAATTTTTTTTTTAATTTTTTTTTTGTTGAAGATGGGGAAATAAACATATCATCTTTCGTATGCTCTCTTTCTTTCACTCTCTCTCCCTCACTCCTCCCCCCCCTTTGTCTTTCACTCTCTGTTTTCCTCTCTGTCTCTCTTTCTCTCACTCTTTTTCTATATTTTTTTTCACTTTACTCATTCTTTCTATAATTTGCATTTCAAGCTATATAATTAGATAATTATCAATATCTTTTCCTCTCTAGAGTGATCTAAACTACTCAGTAAAACTTCCTGCTGATCTGGGCTCTTCTGGTGTCCTGCTTTGGGGCAGTTCTGCTATGGCTATGGCAAAAAATGAATGTCTTCTTTTACAGGATTACGTCAATTCAACACTTGGTCCATACTCAAAAGAGGTCAGTCAAACTAGTTGAACTCACTAAGAGCACAGTTAATAATATGTTTGAATAATATATATATTTTTTTTCCTTGAGTAATATATGTATAATAATATGTTTAAGAGCTCAGTCAATCCTTAGAGATGTGGCTAGGATCAGGAAGGATGACATACGTCAATGGTGGTAAAGAGTTTTTTGTAAACCATTATTCTCTATTTTTCCTTTGTTTTCAAAAATTGCTTTGGATACCTTTAACTCATTCAATTGCCTCCATAGTTTCTGCACCTGTTTTTCCATAAATTTTAGGGGGATGGAGATAAAAACTAAAAACGGAGTTGTTACTAAAACGGACATTAGTCTGCAACTCTACGCGTGGTGTGTGGATGCAGAAGTAGTTTTTTGCCGTAATCACGTATGCTACGTGGATCAAGTGTGCCATGCCTCTTTACCACAAGGCTCAGTTGAAAAATTTCCATGGCAGTCTGTTAGACTTAAACGGCTATGGAATAAGAGCAGATTAGCTATCAAACTTTAAAAATCATATCATAGCAAAATAAAACCTCTCTTTGCATGCTATTGTTGTGTGTATGCTTTCCTTTTAAATAGATGTGAAGAATTATCTTTGAAACAAACAAGAAAGAGAAACTTGTGAATGATTTGCTTGATACTCCTTTAAAAAGAATACATGTATCTATCTCTATTTCTCTTTTTTTCCCCTTGTCTCCTTCTCAATCAGTGGATGTCAAGTTTTGCTCATTCTATGAAGACATGTCCCAGCCATCTCTATCTTCTTTTCTTTACTCCCTCTACCATTGGTTGTGTGTCAGTTCTTTCAGCTATTTCCTTATTGGTAACCCTATGCTCCCACCGAATTCTCTTTGGATGGTTTTCATGTCAAAGATTAAGGTCACATCTCCTTTGTGCAATCCATCATTCCTACATGAATAGTACATTATCTCTTGCAAATTACTGGTACCATTCCATCTTACCTCACTTATACCTAAGCTTTTAAGTTTATAATTTTTCATTTCCAAGATGACTTGAGATGACATGGTCTGAGCATTCCATGCGCTTAATCTCACCTGGTGCCTGGGGGGAGGTCATTGACCGGATCAGGTCAAAAACTTCTTAGCGGGTTTGGTCTTTTACCTTCATAGAGAATATATTTGCCTGATTCGCTGGTGTTCTGTACAGGGTTTGTTGTGATAAAGTATTTATTGATGTTTCTGTAGCTGTTTCTTTTTATATGGTGGGTTAGGGCAATGTACAATGCCTCCCCCCCCCNNNCCCCCCCCCTCCTTCCCCCCAGGGCGTCAAACTTCCAACCGGTATCTGGACAAGTTATGTAAGATTTTGCTGTAGGTTTCATGTCATAAAGGCCATAATTATATTGATTTTCGATTGAACGCAGGATTAATATTAAAGGAATTCTTGAATTTTTAGCTGCATTTTTTATAGAAAACAATGGATTGGCTTAACGACATGAATTTAGTTCTCGCAAACTTAAGTCTTGTTTTATACTTTCTAACAATTGAGGCCTAGCCATTGTAATAGTCAGCTTTTGATTGGCTTTTTAAATAATGGAGCACTGTGGAACCCCTCAATTAAGACCACCACTTTTATACGACTTTAGTTTTGAAGACCTCTGCTTATATGGATATAGTAATTTCACCCCTGAACTAAAACCTCCCTCTGATAAGACCGGTTTTTACCAACATTATACAAGGTCTTATTTCAGGGGTTCCGCTGCATTCCAAAAGTTTTAAAATTATGATGTTGGTTTTGGTATAAGGTACCATCGCAGGAACTTTGCTATCTCTGCTTGCTTTTGTAGAAGATATTATTGGATACTTTATTGCAGATGAGCTTTCAAACAGAATTTAAACCCATATCTGTAAAACGGTACATTTGAAGGGTAGCCTGGTTAAAAATTTTGGTTTGTTGGATCCTTTCATTGATTTTTTTTTTGTTAGAGTCTCTTCATCGAATGGTTATTTTCAATTTGAATTCACTTTCAGCTTCTTTCTGTAAGTTTCATAATGTTTTAAATTCTTTCTGTTCAAGGTAATGGATTTCTTCATGAACTGTTCTGTCCGGCTGTGTTCGGGCCATGGCCGCTGTGTGAGGAAGGACTATGAAGCTGTTTATCAAAGTCACCTCTCACAAGCAGGACGCAAAACATGTGGAATTTCACCTGAAGAGCTGAAAACGGGTCACAAGAACTCTGACCACCTCAGAGAAAACAGTGAGCAGAACAACTTTGGGGGAAAAGGAGTCAATAAAAATGTATTATATTATTCTAAGTTTGGTAACACACAATCCAAGTCTTTGTCTAGATTGAAAGTAAATGACATGGGGCAAAAGTCATTAAGTGCACTAAGGATATCGAATAAACAACAGCCATTCAACACACAGAGATCACAAATTGTGCAGAACAAGTGGAAAAATTGGCTTTACGATATTCACCATGTCATTTTCAG
>BMAT01001470.1:90845-127490 GCA_019649035.1 Elysia marginata | reverse complement strand
CCGATTAAGAGTGTTCTCCGAATATCATTACCAAACGCCGTAAAGGTGAGTAATTTTTTATTCTTTTAGACTTCTAGTGTAAGTAACGAAATTATGTTGTGTTTTCTATAACCTAAGTGCAATCACCTTTTGTAGTAGGCGAATTGATAAAATTGGCTAATTTTTAGGCATTTTAGCCAATGGACAGTTTTAGCCTCGGAGACAAAGTATATATTGGCAGTGAGTCATATAAAACAGCGAAATGCCTCATAAAATGTGACAAAAAGCATTTTGCTTTCTCTCTTCTCGGGTTTGTTTATTTGCGGAAGATCATGGTCTTTTGCAATGTATTAGCACGGTTAGTACGCATGACTTATACAGAACAGTTGACACAGCAATAACGAATGTTCTACGCGAACAGTTAAACGACAATAGTCTTGCAAAGACAGACAAGTTGAGCCCAGTCATCGGACTTCAAGTTTAGCAACAGAACAATCGGTCACCAACACATCAAGGACACAGATTTACTGGCAGGCAGGGGTGACGATCAACGAATGAAGACCATGAATATCAATTGATAAAGTCATTGAAAACTCTCCCGAGTATTATTTTTATTGTATTTGTTACTTCACGATGAAAATTGAAAACCGCCGCTAATTTGCGGACAATGCAGCTCAGGAACTTAGCAGTACAAGTGAAAACCGATGGGGTTTTGCGTACCTCTCACTTTATCAGAACTTCTTGCAATATTAAAAAAAAACTTCTCAGAAACATGTCTTTTTATACTTCCGTAACCTATCAGCACCATCAAAGCTTGTTTGACCTGGAAAATAAAGGTGTTCTCGTCTCGAAAAGGTATAGCAATCATTCAATCAATCAATTAATCAGTCAATCTATGTCGATACAGCAGGGCTTGTAAAGAGTCAGACAACAACTCAAGACTGAATTATCAATTTGTATTGTGTATTGTAGACACTCACTGGTCGATGGTCTGACCAGTCACGGAGTTATTAAAGGGTGCTGCTTTAGCTTTACTATTGGTTAGTATAATATGTACCCAGTCTGGTGTTTGTGCGCTGGCGAAACTTTATCCCCCTCTCTCTAACTCCGTCCCTTTTCCTAGTTCACGTTCTGCAGTTTCTCTCAAACTCCCTTTCTCTCCCACCGCCTCCCATTCCATTACAACACAACCCTTTAGTGGTGCTTTTCCTCTTCCGGGCTCCCTCCTTTGTCTCCTAGTCCTCCCCTCTTCTTCTTCAGTCCCTCTCATTCCTTTCTTGATGACCCTGACACCCACTCTCGCACGCACGTTAACTCACGCAAAGGGTATATTTAAGGGCTTAAACGAAATCACAGGGATGTACATAATGATGAGCAAATCTTTCTTTTTGTCGGTGTTTAGTGTGTGAGCCACGTCGGTGAGTCATTTGGGGATGATATATCTGGCCGAGGTTTTGGGAGAGAGAAGTGAAAAGGGGGGAGTGGGTGGTCTTCCGCGTGAGTAGATTTTGGAAAAGAAAATCTAGGCTAGATCACAGCGGTGGCTAGACATACGGAACTTTGAAAAGGAAAAAAAGAGGGTGTATACGGCCTCTTTAAAAGGTTTGTTAATTTGAAGGTAGAATCAGACTAACAGATTGTAGATAGACCAACGGCCAGACAGGCACACAGGAAGGTAAATAAGTAAATGTAATAGATAGATTGACATACAAATAGAGAGATAGACACACAAGACAGACATATAGGTACATAGAGATGTAGGTAAGAAGGTAGGTAGGACAGTGTATACACAAGAAAGAAGCGATGGACGACCATGGCATCAACAGAAAGCGTTTTAAATAGCAACTATAATGCATTCTTTTCTTCGAGTTCACTCTTGTATCTCTTGAGGGTTTTTTAGGGGAAGCGTGGCTCAATTGTTTGCGCGTCGGACTTGTGATCCGGCGGTTGCAAGTTCGATTCCCAAACACGACTCATGTTGTAATTACCTAAGAAAAGCACTTTATGCAATTTTTCCTCAGTCCACCCACCTGAAAAACAGATATTGGCTAAAAGCAGTGCTTGAAATTTGTGAAATGCTGGTATATGAGCGCCTAACTGGCTGTCGTACTATCATGCTCTGAAATATGAGTGGAATTTGCTTTAGTTTGTATTGACATGGAGGGGGGAATATGTAAAGTCTTGAGACTGCGTTCGTTGGTGGAAGACTATAACCATATTTTTTTTTCTTTTTACCACAGACAATAAATCGTATTCCAGCTATAGGTGATATTGAAACTAAAACAAACTAACGGATGTGCTTTGACCTGTGTGAAAAGAAAGAAAACAACGGTAAATATTAAAAGTTTAAGCAGGGTTGACGTGTTGAAAAAAAAAAGGATCCACAGAAATCCCCACATCATGACTCTTATGATGTTCACTTCAGATACAAAAATTGAAGACAAAGAAAGTATACCAAACAGTTTCTTTTTAGGAATTTTGTGCCCATTTAACTGAAAATAAAATGCTGTTTACAGGGCTTGAACGCAATATTATTCACGATTTGGCTTTTGAGGTCGGACTATTGAAAAAAATTGTTTTTATTTGTTTCAATTTTTGCCACGTTTGTTTTCTCCTCCTCACATCTTTTACAACGGCAACGAAAAATATTAAATGCAACAGCACAACTTATTTAAACATAGAAGACAAGTTTTTATTTTTGCGAAACAACCACGATGAAAATATCGCAGCTTAGAAATATTAATATTCACTACAAAAACGCATTTGAAAGTCGTTCTTGGAGGTGGTTAATGTCAGCGTTCAACCAGCTGCCGGACAAGAAATCCACGACCAATTAGAACAAAAACAAAAACAGTTTTTAGAAACCATATTAGAATATACAACACATGCGACTTGGATGTTCGGCGATTCTGCAAAAAAACTTTGCTGAACATATATCAAAACTTAAAAAAAAGCGTTAGATTTTGAGCAGAAAAATGGAAGAGGTAATATTTACAGGCCTACGTCCCAAACAAATGAATAAACAGACGCATGGGAACGGGAAAAATTTAAAGGTTTTTAAGGTAAATTATAAGCGTCTTTTATGCAGTTGCTGTGTATAGTTAGAAATAGAAAAACACAAAATGAAAAAACGGACTGAATTGTATTAATATCACAACCCGAAGTAAAAAATAAATAAAACAAAATATATATAGCAGCAACCAAAAGCCCACAACACATAAGTCTGGGCGGTATTTCAATATTATGTCATGGCGTTCCATTTTGTAGGAGGCAATTTTTAAGATGTGAGACTTCTTGAACAGGCACTAATTGAAGCCGCATTGGTTAGTGTTTAGCGAAGCATGTGGTAATGCTTTGACCACAAGGCCACCCACAAACAAGTTTTGTTGTTGTAAAACGAGGCACATAGAGACAACATCGCTGATTTCGGTTATGTAAATAATTTTCACATCATGCTATGCTTGTAAGATTAAAAAAATAATTAGTTGCTCAGTATCGTTCAAAAGGAAGTCGCTGGTAATGATGGATGAGAAGCACAGCTCGCTCGTAACGGACAACAACAGAACGGACATCGTATAATTATACATGCAATCTGTACTTCGTGAATGGAAAGCAATATTAATTAAGGTTTCCATAAAATAAAATTAATCACAATCAATCATTTATAAGTCTCCATAAAAGAGAGAACATTGATGGATGGTTTCACAAAATTGACGAATGTTAAAAATTCATACTTAAGAGGTGCGGCACTAGAAGTGGATAATAAATATTTTATAGACGTTTTCAGATTATTGTCAGGTGCAATGTATTTACAAACTTCATGATGTTATTTCGGGTCGTTGTGGCAATCTTACCGGCTACTCAGGCGCAAGGTTCCTGTGAATCTTAGATAGACAGGTGCCCCCAATCAATGCCAGGGGTGTGACGGCTTTTATTGTCAGAGGAAAAGATGTGACAGAATAAGATCAAAGTTCAGTTGTTTTCCAAAAAATACACCACTTGCAAAATACATCTGTGCCAAATCTTGTCTTTTTTTCTTAAATCAAAGTTCCAATGTAGACTATAACTTTTGAGTTTTTGAGAACGGTGATGAAATCGTACGTTGGGTTCACTTCTTATAACACGCACGCTGTCTGTTTATAGACACCTTTGTCATTCTTTACAACACTATAAAAAGATTTGGGGATATCAGTGACACTGCAATGGTTGTGCAATATGTTGGTGCTTTATTCTCTGATTCAACAGCGAGTGCACAGGGTGGATTCGACAGATCCTATAAATAGAATATCTTCAATTCTCTATGGTGCTATCACAGCTTGTTTGCGGTAAGATTTGAGCGAAAAGATATCGCCACGTCGATACCCTGACTCGCTCAAACATTCCAGTTTTTTATATAAGGTATCCATTTCTGGTAAAAGAAAAACGAATAAAGGCAAAAACTTTGCTGTTTCAAAATATCTAACATTTTCAAAATTTGTATCCAGATAATTATAGCCAATGAGCCGAGATAATTTTCTTTCCGTGTGGAATTTAGGCTTAAGGTTTTTTCTTTCTTTCTCAAAATTATTACTTTGACTGTTGTACCTTGTTGAGATTTGAATATTTCCCTGAAGTCATGAGTACATACCTTTATAAAACCCGAATATATTTTCGATCCATACAGTGCCATTTCTTAAAACATGAATTTTTTTTTATAAATTTCACCCACACACTTTTGTAAAATTGTCTGTGTTATTCGAAGAACAAGACAAAAAAAAAAGAACAGAAATCAATAAATACCGCATGGCTAATGTTGAAAAAAAAATCCAGTCGCTCATTCTCCAATTTTATTTAAACCGATGCCAGGTTAAAAAAATTTTTTTAAAGTGTGGAAACATTTTGCATACGTTAAGAGACAAAAAAGCTCTTGTCTGAAACATGAGCTGCACTTTTAAAGTTACAACGCACCATGAAACACATTATAACTATAATCGGTACGTAAAATTTATTGGAAAAGGTTTAGGGTGTTCTATTTTAATGTATAATTGCATCGTCACTATCAATATTGTTTAATATTTCTGAATATGACCACAAAATGGGGTAAGAGCTGAAAATTGATTATAAAACATGTATTGCCGAAAATTGATTTTACGGATTAGTCAAAATACTTGAGAACTGAAACATTGAGACTGCACTTGTTGCAACCCGGCGAAATCTCAACAATTCTTTGGTAAAACATCAAACGGCCCGTACGCTAAGCTGTGTTCCAGACAAAGGCATTATCGGACTATGGCCACAAAGGCCATCTTGTTGATTCATCAACATATCGCTCGCTAACTATAGTTATTTAATAGAGTGTAACTTCTCCTTTCTTCATAATTGTAATTACATCATGTATATTTATATTTTAAAAAAAGACAAAGAAGGCAAATAGAATCCTTTATTAGCGTAGAACTTTCAACAGCTACACCAGAGCTTTGTGCCAAATCTTTTACACTGAGGAATATCAAATGGTTGTAAGTCACAACACTAGTGAAATAAGGAAGAGCGATGAAAAAGAAGATAAAGAGGTGGATGAGGCTGGAGGACAGCTAAGCTCGATTATCGTAAATTCATTGAGGGATCATCTACGCACCGAGTTACCAAGTACAATCCTTGATCAAAGAGACAATAAGAGCGCAAAATGAGGAGGAGGGGGGATGCGGACTGGTATTTCACAATGATAAAAATTTGTCCCATATTGATACATTACTCACAGATTGGTATTTCACAATGATCAAATTAATCTATTTATGCTGCAACGAGCTCGAAGGAGTTTGTAGGTATGGTATCATCGCTTTTTCTTTATTTTTATTTATTTTTTTCACAACCAATTTTTAATTATGTAGCGTGTACAGAATAAAAACCGTAAGTAAACAATTTTTTTTTTTTTAAACATGACAAAGATTAGCACAAAAAAGGCATTTAAGTGAAAACGAATATCGTGATCTCGCGGTTTATTATTTTACTAAGCAGCAATGCTGTACAGTGCAGCTTTGTAGGGTGAGCGAGCGAGCAGGCAGCACCGAGGAATGACACAGACCCTGGTGTAATTAGTGTTGATCACCGGGCATCCCCTTACTCCGCGTCGCCAATCTCGTTATGCTCGTGTGGATGTACTCAACTGCCTACAAATTTGATGCTCACCAAGACAATTGCATTTCCATAACTTTAATTATTGATTTAATGATCTTTTTAAAAAACTCTTAAGCGTAAAGGTTATCCGGAATTAACTGGCCAATCGAAAATTATTTCCAGAGCATGGATTTTATTCGAATCATACCGGCTATTAATTTTTTAATTAACAATCAAAACAATAATTATTGATAACAACCAATTGAAATGAACAGCAGTTAAATTTGGCAACTCGCAAAGGCGATAACGCAATAAACTTGATGCCTGCAGTCGCTACCTGACTTTGCTTGAGTCACGAAACTTCCCCGCACTCTTTGCGCCGCGACCTCTACTCGAATGAGAAAAAACTGTAGCCTACGCTGAAGCTGTAGACTAATTCAGTCCAACCCCAAGCCTTTGTCATCCAGTGCTTTCCCACATTGTCACATAAAGCTTTATCTGAAAAAAGCCTAATTACTCGAGCATGTTCTCAAACTTGGAATCGATTTCACTCACGATTATCAAAGACCAGAACAGACGAGCCTTATAAGGTTGTTCCGCCGAGCTCATACATAGAATTGATCGATGTAATACAGAAATGGAAAAGACCCGGTGCCATTCGACTGATTATCTGCTCCACCACCACCCAACACACACACAGACACAATTTGATGGAGGTAACATGTCACGACAATTGGTTCGATCAGCACAGAGTTAAAGGCCCTGGCATTTATCATAAATTGAGTTTGGATCAGTTTTGCGAGCTATGAATCGAAAACAAAATTTGGTGAATAATGAAACGAGGATCAAAAGAATCTAAAAAAGAGGCTAAGCAGGACTATGAAGCTCTGTAAGTATAAACAATTAATAATGTCAGTTTGTAGTCTGCTGAATTAGTTAGCGAAAGACAACGTACATTGGCAAAAAATGTAGCTAAAGAAAAATAAGAACCGGTTACTCTCCGATAAAAAAGCCGAAACTGAACGACATGGAAACAAAGCATAATCTTTACTCATATTAATCAGTTTGAAGGATAAGACACGATTATTTTGAACTGAAAAAATATGGGGGGAAAATCGATACATTTATAAACAATAAATCGGAATTTCTTTGATTTTTTTTCTCCTACTCCTTTGACTAAGTATCCTTCCAGCGAGGGGGCCTTAGGAAGAAATTCTTTTCATCCACAAATACAAAACTGTCAAAATTAATGGAAAGTACTTTAATAAAACTCTGATGCGGAACTTAACATCGCCCGGCGTATCGTATGGGCGTGGTTATTATCGGCGGGGGGAGTCTGGAGAGACAGCAGACGCGGGTGTTTCTTGTACTTGTGTCTACCTGTCCAGGCGTTGGTTCCCGCCACCACCAGGTGAGCTGTCACTGTCTGGCACTGGCGATGCGTGACGTTTGACCACGCACAGTGAGCAAGAGTGAGCAATACTGGGTTTCCCCACAGACTGTGCGCGCCTGCCGCAGCAGCTTAGAGACTCAACGGAACAAATTTATGCGACCTGGAGATTCAATTTGCCCTCTTCAACAAATTGCAAAAAATTATTACTCACCCAGATATTTTCTGTGCCACTCACTAAATAGAGCTTATCAGCCAACTGTACATAAGACAATAGATAAAGAATAAAAAATCAAATATCAAGGCATCTATTTTTTGTTTGTCTTCTTCTAGTATTCTCCAATATTTTCTTTCATTGAGGGGTTGAACTTATTCTTCGTTTGGGCACATGCGTATTTTCTACCTCCGTTCAACACCCCCTCCCCCAAGAAAAACCTACAAACACTGATTACAATCCTTTGTTGGCTTGTTATTTAATTATTTCCAAAGTCGCACTGTTATGGTTAGATAGAATAAAAATAAACGTTGCTATAAACGTAACTACTAAACTATTACCAAAAGAAATCAGGAGTTACAAACGCGTGCAGATAAATCTTTCGCTGCGATATTCATATACTTAAAACTTACAGCTTGAACAACAATAGCAAGAGACAACATGCACCGTTTATACTACGAAATAGATACATATAGCTGACCCTATGGAAAGATACCTGTCAAACGCAATTGAAAAACACGAATCAAATCGAAATAGAAAGACAGAGCACGGACAGAATGGAGAACAGTTTTGCGCTCTATTTGTGCAGAGCAGTAAAGGTCAGATCTTGAGGTTAAAGGTCAACTTATATTATCAACTTCCACAGAGAACACAGCCTGTCTACTCAGACTGTCTAATCATGGCATCGGTCGGGGCAGGGTTAACTATGTGTTTGACGTTTCACGTCACCAGTTAAATGACACAGCATCACGTGAGGTGTGATAAACGAGAGTAGGTTAGTGTTACCACTACAGACCTTGGCTGTTGGTGTTATCATGTTTACGCTCTTGTAGATGCTTACAAACAGTATACAGGTACAGTAGCAAGACACTACAAAGTCTACAACTAAAGAAGATACATATCTTAATGATACTGAGTTGTTATGCCTTCGGCAAGGATGAATTAGTTTAAGACAATAATATTTATCATATTCACAATCATAATCGTTCGCTTTCCCTTCGACCTGGGTAGATTGGTTAAATAAATATTTATCCTACTGATACTCATGATTGCTCGTTTTCCTTTCGACCTATGTTAGTAGACTTGTTAAAAAATACTTATCATATTGATAGTTATAATCGTTTACTGTACCTTCGAACTGAATGGACTAGTTAAATTATCACGGCTCACTTACACGTCTTTGTAAAACCATGATCATAGTATTGAAAGGCACTGAATATTTTTCTTGACAACCATCACCACACTCCTCGTTTCTAACATATAAAACGTTCGTCAATAAGTTCATGTTACCCTTACCACTTGAACTGAACATTTCGTGTGTACAGTACACAACTCCTTTTTTGTCTTGTAAATATTTGCTACTTATTAACCAAAGCTACCCATGACGTCGTTAAAAGTATTTTTTAACGACTCGTAGATGAATAATTTCATGATTCCTGCAACTTTTTTTTCGCTTCCAGAAACAAGAAAACAGAAAACTGTACCCATTTTGTGATATTCGCACGGATATTATTGGCCGGAGACATCTAACAATAAAATTATATTCATGGAAAAAAGTACTTTGGCATTCGACACCTATTCTGCGTATAAGAACTTTCGAAGGAGAAAAAAACAGCAATAAAAAAGAAAGAGACTGTTTTCAAAAGTATGACATTTCATGTGTTTTATGGACTAGAGTTTCAAATACCCACCACCATTTGTATATTTAATGTTTAACCATATCTTCAAATATCCAGAAAATAGACGTGCTTACATTATGGGTTGTCCTGATTCAGATTATTTTTAGAATTTTTAAATTTTTTTTTCCCACAATACTCGAACACATAATTATATATTTATTGAAAAGAGAAAAACAACAACAACAAAACAGCAGCAATAGCAAGAACAAAACAGTGTCATTAAAAAGTGACCTTATCGAACTTAAAATACTTAAACAACCAAAGAATAACAACTTCTCAATAGGCTGACAGGTGGTAGTAAGTGGTACTATGGCTAACCTTAAATTAGATTTAGAGATAATCACGCAGAGGTCAGATATAGACGACGGAAGATAAAAGTTTGAAAGATTTCCTTTTGATCTGTTCTTATCTAGCAAGGGCACCGACGCTATGAGATAACCTTGTGTTGAATAACTGCAGTTACAAAAAAAAAAGATAAGACTACCAGTCAAGCGTGTTTTAGACAACGCACAGTAATACATGTACTCGATGTGTTGTTAAAGTAAGATCAAACATTATTTTTTAAATTTGGGACTTAAAAGGTTGAATTGTTTAAAATGAAGTTGGGTGTGTCTACAATTGAAAATTTGGAATCCAAAGATTAATCAAACTGTATGTAATTAGAAAGGAGGAAGAGGGATGGACAGAGAAATACAGAAAGAGAAACAAGTTATTGAGAGAAAGACACGGAGGATAAAATCGACACACGAAGTTCGGTCAACGCTTAAGATCTAATACAGGTAAGACAAAGGAAAGGGGGAGGAGGTATTAGAGAAAGCATAGTAAGAATATATTGGGAGACAAAAAAAAGAGGCGAAAAAAATGAAAGAAAACAAACAAAATAGTTCAAAAAAAGAAAGAAAGAAAAAGAGCCGTATACACAAAAAAAAGAGACATATAGACCGACAGTCAGAGACGTGGGGTCCGTATTAACATAATTAAAATATGGATTTTATTTGGTCTCCCTGTATAAGTATAGTTTTGGTATTTGTGAGAATAACCCAAAATATATAGCGTACTGTGGAGGTTGCAAGTATTTAACAATATCGACGACTAGAGTGTTGTAAAATACCCGAGACAAATTTAGATACATGTACATGTATCAAAAAATTCTCCACCGACAAAAACAAGGCAACGAATGACTGAAGTATAAACACATGCGAGCGTCGTGTGATATTTATTATTACAATAGTTGGTATCGTTGTTGCAATTACTTGCATCATTGAAATGTAATGATTATGGTCATTTTTGTTGTAACAATAATAATCATTTTTATTATTAATCCAAGCTTATTCAGTCAATACTCTCTCTCTCTCTATCTATCTATGTATTTAAACATCTGTGCAGCATTTCCTCTCTTTTGTCACAACGAACAAGAAATACATGCACTCCTCTTACCCCACCCCGCCGAATGACACACCTCATACTAACGTGCCTTTCGTTTAATCCAAAGATTCAATTAGAATAATCTCTTAATTCTAAATCCATTAAAATTATTTATGGCTTCAATAGTCTTCACCGGTGAGCTGATACCACTCGCCCTTTCGAAAGTCAATTTCCAGTTCTTTAGTTTTTTACAAGTTTAGTTTTAAACTATTTTCTTTACACCATTTCACGGTTGATTCAATCTGTCTTAGAAAATTATTTTCATAGATGTTATCAACCAGTTTCGTCACAGTGCCTGCAAATTTAATTGGAAGACACCCAGGGAATTTTGCTTTACGGTCATAACTAAAAATGGAGTAAAGCTTGGGAGATAACGGACAGCCTTGAGGTGTCCCTGTATCAAGAACAATCACAGACGATGAAATATGACCAATTCGGACAACTAGAGGGCGGTTGAGCAAAAAGTCCAATACCCAGTTACAGATGCTGATAGGGAAATGTAAACCTAGAACTCATTAATTAGTACATATATAATTTTTCTGGAACGATAGTGTTAAAAGCCGAACTATAGTCTATAAACAAAATACTGGCATTTGAGTTTTTCTTCTCTAAGTGGGTAAGTATTGCAAGAGTGTTAATAATAATAGTGCGGTCAGTAGACCTAGATTTATTAATCCTGTAAGCAAATTGAGAAACATCGAACTCTGTGGTAAAGGGGAGTTGAGGTAGGAAAGTACAAAATTCTCAAAGCATTTTATTATCACTGATGTTACAGCGACCGGTCTGTAGTCATTCAGTGTTTCTGGGGAGGCTTTCCTCGGCACAGGTACTATTGTTGACTGTTTGAAACACAATGGTATAGTTGATGTAGTGAGAGACCAATTGAAAGTAAAGGTGAAGATTGATGCCAGCTGGTTGTTGCATGTCATCATCATCATCATCATCATCATCATCACCATTATTATTATTATTGTTATTATTATTACTACTATTATTATTATTATTACTATAGGCCTACTGCGGCATGAACTGTTACGTGTATTTTTTAATCATTGTCATTGTGGTAATAGTTAAAGTTTCATTTATATCGGGGTTTTTTTTTTGTACATATAGAATTGGTAGATAAATAAATGAAAACTTTGAATATAAGGCCTACCACAGCTATCATGAAAATGATGAATTTTGAACAGCACGTCGCACACTTATTCGGGAAAATGATTTAAATGTCTTTAAAAATTACGCAGTCCATACCAGCTACCTAAGGACATACAAGTAGGATGATTAACACGGTGTATAGCTTTGCAAGTATTAATAATAAAATAATAATAATAATATTAATAATAATAATAATGGTAATAACAACAATATTATTATCAGATTCATTACTTTTATTATTATTATTATTATCATTAACATTATTATAATGATCATTATTATAACAATCGTATAAGCACGTCGCGATTAAGAAAGAAAAGAAAATGTAATTCTTAACTCAAGGAAAAGAGCCTCGTTCATATGAACTGTTTTATCACATAGAGAGTATGAATTCGCCATTCCATCGACCTAGTCTTTCCTAGGTATGATAAGTTAACCTGACAAAACAGGAGTCAAACCACTTATTCTAGGTCTACCAACGATCTTAAGACAGGAATGCAAGCGGCTCATGCTCAAAAAGCAGGGAAATTTTACACTCTGTAGGTGCCCTTATAGAACTTGGGATGGACCAATTTAAAGAGATAGATTAAACTCTGTACTAGTACCTACACAACTATACAACTAACATTAAGTGATTGATTTCTATGACTCCTAATTTTGGGTATTTTCTTTAACATTTGACTCATAATTTTTAAAGTTTCTCTGCTTTTTTAGCTGAAAAAAAACTGCTAAAAAATCGGAATTCCGGCAAAAATCGGAAAACTTGCATCCCTGTTAAGAGGTCGATTACAATGGGAGGATAAGTGCTGCAGAGCACTAAAGTCGCAGAAAATTCTTGTAAGAATTTTTAAGGCTATGACTTTTTAGATACGTTACAATGGAATCCTCTTAAGATAAATCGCTCTGTGCTCAAATAAAAAGGTTATTTTATCCAAAGTTCATATTAAGCAGTATCATTATCAAGAAAAAAAAAAGAAAGGGACAAAAAAAAAAGTACAATTAGTTGATCTTAACTTAAAGTTCATCTTGAACAGGGTTTATGTACTTAAACCTTAAGCGGATTCCACTCTAATGTTATTTGCACAAAGAGAACATGATGAAAGCGAAACTATAGTATAGCATTAACCATAACGGTGATGGTAGTAACAATAATAATAATAATAATAATGAAAATAAGAATATTATCAATAATAATAATATTGATTGCGGCAGAAGTAGTTGTAGTGATAAAGTTATGGTAACAATAACACTAGTATGAGTGCCCAATACTGACCATAATCATAACATAAACGAAACAATGACAGCCACGGCAATAATTATACATGTAACAGTAATAGTTTGATACTAACGAAGGTCAAATGCAGTGGGGTCAAATTTCGGTTTTTGCAGCGTCACCACGGCCTCTAAACTTTTCAGGGCCATAGTAGAAACTGCGTATCTATCAATCGACGAGTTATAAATAACACATTATTCTGCACATAAAGATACATGTCAAATAACTTCCTCGGCGGTGTGTAGCCTAATTCCCACCCAGCGCTATTCACACGGAACAGTTTAAGAACTATTCGTTTGTAAAGTCTACGAATACTAAGGAGCCTAATTCGCACCCAACGCTATTCACTCAGAGAAGTTGGTTAAATTATTCGTTCGTTTAAGTCAAAGAAGGCTTAGGGTAATGGGCCTCTATACCGACAGGTCATACCGTACACGTCAGAACGGAGAACTTTATATGCTACTTAATGGTTTACGCCAGGTTTCAAGACACCGTGGAGAGAATGTCCTCAAACATACAAAAAGAGGTCGGCCACGGGTAATCGGTCGCACCCACTGGCGTGTATCGATGCCAGCACTCTTATAAATGACAACGGGTATTACGTTGTGCATGTCCACCACTATAAATATTTTTACAAAAATTGCTTCCGTTATTTTAAAATTAGTGGTATTACATTGTACAAGTACATATCAAAATTTATTTCGATCATATTAAAACTTTTTTATTACATTGTACATATGTTACAAAAATTAAAAATTTGTGGCATTACATTGTACATGTACATGGGTAACAAAATCATTTTTATTACAAAAAAAAAAAAAAAAAATATTAGTGGTATTGCGATGTACATGTACACGTCAAAAATCTCCTCGGTGTATAAATTTTTTGAGTCTCTAAGAGAACAATAAGTATTGCGTCTTCCTTCGATATCTGCGATTCCACATTATAAAGGTTACATGTCATTGTAGGTTTTTTGTTGTTGTTTTGTTTTGTTTCAGTTTGAAATCATTTATTAATGTGAAAATAGCATTGCACTGAGAATATACATGTAAAAACTCCCTTCTGGTCGATATAAAAATCAATTTGAGTCTATAAGAGTAAACTTGTCTCCTTTTTCCCGATATCAACCATTTTGAATAATAAGGGTCAATGTGTTGTTTTGTTTTGTCTCTTTGTCTGTGACCAGTTACATAATTTATAGAACATCAATTTCCTTTGTTTTATTTTTCATTCGAGAAACCAGGAATAGATCAAGACTTTCTATTCATCGAATGTACACTGCAGGTGCGCAATTTTCAGTTTAAAATGTTAACACAATAATGAGAAATCGGTAGCTACGTAAATGCGTACTTTTATATACATTATTTTATTTATAAGAAAATCTGTGATGGTCTCGGTGGATTATTATGTATAACCTATGAGGTTTCCTTCGATATTAAAATTTTATAAATCAATATTTGACGTAGTTGAAAGTAACAGTTGAACAGAAATAGATAAGTGAACACAGCACGCACAACATTAAATGATTAAGCTTGGAAAAAAAACATCCATACATGAATTTTACTTACCACTTGTTTATGTCACATAACCTCGAAAATCCCCCCAAAAATGTCAAACGTGAAATATATAACATTGTTATCTGGATTGAATTTGCTATTTGATAAGAAACACAAGAAGTCCTTATAGTCTTTTTTTTTTACTAGATACAGCAAAATCGCGATCTGGTGGCTCACAAACTCATCCAAAGCTCCGACTAAACGACTCCAATCTAGATCCTCACCTAGATACGTGTAGACCATCAATATAGATCTATAGCTAACTAAAAAGCGGACTGCTAGGACCCGCAAGGCGAAAGGGACGGCGGTGGTGGTGGCGGTGTTTGCGATCGCAAGGGCTTCCCTCCCCTGCCCTCTCCCAGTTGTCAGCTTGCCAAGGGACTTGAGGACTGAGTCAAACATGAATGGAGCCTGAGTCATCGCCCAGGCACGGGTCACCTCTCTCTCTCTCTCTCTCTCTCTCTCTCTCTCTCTCTCTCCAACTCTCTCTCAGCTATCTCCACTCTCTCTGCGGTCTACAGAGCAGTCTCAAGTCCCGAATCCCACGGACATACACACACACATACACACGTCAAATGACGACAGACGACAGTGTCTCCTGCGTGTTGTGCGGTTGTGGAATGAGATTGCTGTGTCACATAGATATCAGCATTGGCCGCCGTTATGACTTTGATGTGTGCATAGCGCATGTGAGCTACACCTGGTGGTAGTAATATTTTATGCCACAGAAACCAGAATGCTTGGTTCACTATCTTCTTTCAATACAAATAAATTCTAAAAAGTTAACACAGCGTTAAAAACAGTTCCAACAATGCAAGTCAATATGTCTTTTCAACTAGAAGAGGAGCAAAACGTTACAAAACAGGGCTATACTACAGTGCACTAACAGGATCTTTGATTGACAAGAACCGGATACCCACTTGACATTTGAGTCCCTATTCGATGGAATTTTTCATGTTTTTTTTTCGTAGAAATTGGCCAAACAGATCCAAGGCAACTCGACTTTGTGTCCTCATTGCTTGTTCCTGTAATTATGAAAACATTTTTTGCAAACATGATAATCTGAAAGTTGTATGGACCTTTTTCAAATAGTTCTTCGTGAGCTATCAACATCAGAAGTCCAAAACATACATGCGTACCCCCTTTCATTCGTCCGCAGCACCCCCCCCCCCAAAACCGAACATCCCTGTGTCTGTCTCCGTCTCTCTCTTTTCTCTCAAATGGGCACATTTATAAGGATGCAAACAAGAGAAAGAACGGGTAATCATGAAACCTAAATGTATTGAGCGTTTCATTTGCTTGAACTCCGTCAATTATTAGTTTTGTTCAAAGCAAAGGGAGGTAAAATGCACATGGTCTCTTAGAACAAAAAGGATTTTACAGGTGCCAACACACAAGTAATGTAGAATTAGTTCTTGATCACCAACTTCTGTAGGACACAAGTCTTCATTTAAATGAAGATAAAGGTAAACATAGTTGGGTTTTTTTTGTTTATTTATTTGCTCCAACTCAATTACGACAGCTTTCCTGTTCATCAACCTAATGAAATCGCCCTTGTTAACTACGACCAAAACCAATCGAATCTACCATGCACATAGATTTGATCCACTTTATGTTAAAGTGAGGTATAACTGTTAGTTCAACACTGTAACCCCTTTCAAAGACAGCGCTGACTGGCGGAAAACAATGGACAATATATATCTTAAATTAATAACTACACTACGATTTATGAAGGAAAAAGGCTCTTAATTTTATTCTAGAACTTTTCCCTGAAAGCGTCAGACTCTTAACCAATATTGAAGAGAACATGCACGAAAAGGATTTGACTGGGTTTAGGGTCCCCAAACCGAGCCTAGGCTTTTTACACGGCGACAAAATGCATGGAGGAGGGGTAGTCAAGAACAACTGCAGGCCAAAACATATGTATGAAATTGTAGTCTTTGTTAAAGAGGTGCTGTAAAGCGTTGGTGGAAATAGATGTAAGACAGGTAGGAGATAGAGAATGTAATAGAGGCAAAAGAAAGGGGCAGAATATTGAGAAAAAATAGAGAAGAGAGAGAGGTGAGGGATGAGAAGGGAGAGAGACATAAAAAGAGGTCTATGGACACAAATAGAGACCAGTAGTCAGTGAGATTGATCTGCTGAATAAGTGAGACTATGGTGTCCTGACTTAAAGCGTCTCTGGTTGGATTAAGCCTCACCTCCAGGCCTTCACGCCACTGAGCCTAGAAAGCAGTCAGACATACCGACCCCCTGGTCAGTGGTCACCCAGCCTGAGGAGTCGGTGGGAAACCGCAAGCTGGCCTGGCCTGGCCTGAACAAGACCCGGGGGTCCGAGAAGCTCCCATGTGGGTCTGACCGAGCCCTGGCCGACTTAACTGTTGGCCGCAGCCCCAGGCCTGCTGGTGCTTACACCTTCAGAATTAGTGTAGCCTACAGTACGGATGATCTGCAGGGCGACAAAATTGTGCACAGGAAGTGGCGGCTTTACAGCCAATCGTGATCGACTTGTTTTTCCCCACATTGCGATTTGTCGGCAAGCTTTGAGGACCTCTTGAGGACTTAAGGCTCGTCGTGCAGATTTGTGCTTCCATTTCAATCACAGAACAGAAAAACAAACGGTGGGCGGGCATTTGAAATTAACTTAGTGTTGATGCCTCAGTCTAGGACAAAGGAATTGCATTGCTAAGACAGACCGTAATGAGACTTAAGAAAATTAAATATTTTTTCATATAAGAGAGAGGAAATTTCAAAAAGTAATAAAGACACGGAAAACTAGAACTAAAATACGCAACCAAAACTCTTTGAATCACAACACAAGAAAAGAGAACTAGAAGTACACAACCAAAACTCATTAAATTATAAGACAAGAAAATTAGTTGCTAGAAAAAAGACAATCTAAACTCATAAAACACAACACATAACTAGTTGTTTTGACGCGCGTATAAGAAATTAGTTTCTATATCGAACAAATCAAAAACATGCTTTAAAACGTGCTGGTGGACAAGACATTAGATATATCCTATGTTGCAGAACTAATTATTCTAACAGGTCATAAACCTCTCGACGGTCCTAGAAAACCGAATGGAAAAATTTTGTGTCCGTCATGCTAAACATAGTCAAAAGACAATTGAGAAATTTAAAGGTTTGCTACCAAACGCTATTAACGGTACATTGTAAAATGAAATTTAAAACGTGATACTGGCGAACAGTAATTTTCGATATTTGTCGTAAATTAAATTTGATTAAGAATATAAAGGGGGAGGTGGGTCATAAATGTAAACATACCAGTTCTTCTATGTATTTCGCCAAATCTCATATTTCAGATTGCACAAGAGCGGTAGATGACTTGTATTTATTTATAGTCGTCAGTGTCGTAAGAAGAAAATGTGAAAACTCCAAAGGTCAAAGGCATCCAGGGAAAAGGTTACCATAGTCAAGAGATAATAATGAATGTCGAAGGTTAATGAAGACAACAAATTTAGTTGCAAAAACAAAACAAAAACGAGGAGGATCAAACGCAAACAAAACAACCCGCATAATTATGATAATGGGAGACGATAAGAACATTAAAGATGCGACCAGACTAGCTCTTACAAAGGCTGGCCGCAACGTTAAAACCCTGTGACTCAAAGTTTGACTGTTTCCTTGGCTGTTGAAAAAAATTTGGCACGGTACTAACGTTCCAGTCACTCAAATGCTCAAGGCGCCCGTTGGGAAGACTAAAAGTGAAAAGACAAGTTCAAAAAATAATTCCATACTTCGGTCTCGAAGTCGTAAAAAATAAAACGCACCGGAAAGATCCCGTTACAAAAACAGAAATAAGATGAATAATTGCATTATATTTAAAGAGGAAAATGATTCAGTGAAAATATGAAGAAGAGGAGTGCAATATTGGTTAATGGCATGACATTGGAATTTGGAAAAAAAAATACACCCAAGTCATCGGCAACGAAACGAACACATGTACTAAAAGACCTTCAACATTATAAAGAAAGAAAAACAAGACTGGCACAAGGAAAAAAAATAGGAATTGACTGTATTATAAGTAAAGCGCTTTTTTGTATTGTGATCTATTGTCTTCGTGGACTCTATTAGTATTATTCAATAAAAATAAACTTTATAGAATGCCTCAGAACTGGTAAAACGCTATAGAAGACTCGGTTAACATATATCGAGAAAGTATCCACAGATCCTATCTTGGAACACATGAGAACACCCTCCCTCCTTTCCCCACACGCAATTCTAATACTATATTCCAAGACGCAACGGCTGTCAATAGTCATTTTAAACATGAAAATCTAACTACCGCCATCTGTTCACCTCTTTGTTTTATTATCGCTCTAAAACAAAAAAAAATAAATACTAATAACCCATAAGAATTTTTACAACCCATTGATATAACCCATACCCATAATCAGCCTAAATTGATTCTACGATAATAACACGCACTGCTCGGGACAAAAAAAAAGTGCAGTATGTCCAGTAAAAACTATACGGAAGATACTGCACTTTCTCCCAGGCAGCACAAGTATCCACGGAGACGAAAAAAAACCGCACATCGTTCGCATTGAGCAGTATGACTATTGCACAATCATGTTCACACCCACCCGAAAAAAACAAGGGACGTGTCAGGAAGTCGATGAATTAAAAATTGTCTGCATGTTTTTTTAAGCAATTCTGGACCATATGTCTGCTATAACTTTAAAACAAAAAACAGACTACAGTGCATATGTAAGTGGATAGTGAGATAGGTGTAGGTAGGTAGGCAGACAGGTACATAGATAGATAAAAAGATAGATGGATAGATAGAGAGATAGATAGATAGATGGATGGATGGATGGATAGATAGATGGATGGATGGATGGATAGTTTGATTGAAGGGTATTTTTAAAAGCCCAATTCCACTTCAAAGGTGCTCTCAGGACTTGGGTCCCAATGACAATTTACGGGCTGCCACCCAGAGACTAGCGGGGATACCATGACTTAGCCTCAGCCGGTCACATTATACTGACACCGACCCAACCAGTAGGGGCCCGGACTGTACTCGGCTGTGTTTCGAACCCGCGACCTCTTGGCCACGGAGCGAAGCCACTACCAACTGAGCTATCTAGGCCCCCCCTATGGATAGATAGCTAGATAGATAAACAGACAGACAGATAGATAGACAGATAAAGGGATGCAAAGCATTAAATAATGCTTGAAATTTTCAGGCCTTTGTGATATCAATGCCGTCTGGCAAAAGTAATAAGTGCCGTATTCAACAGCTGTCCCTTGAGGTAGATAGGTTGGTAAATAGGTATGCATCGTGGCATATTTCACAGAGGCCTGGAACTTTTTTTTATTTGCAATTATATAGGGGGACAACGGGGAGAGGGAACCCAAAGCAGTTAGACAGGGACAAAAATAAAGCGCTAGTATATGAGAGTTAAAAATGAGGCACAAGCGGAAAAGGGAAAGGAAAGGGAATAGTTGTTTTTTTTTTTACGGAAAAGAGAAGGAAATGTGGAGAATGATAGAGATAAAGGGGGGGGGGTGATTCCTTTCTCACTGCAATGTTGTTTACCCTGCGTGAACACCACAGTAATGTGAACTTTAAGTGGCTATATTACAGCTTTCATCGGAATCGGGTGGTATATTCACTTCATTCCCAGGGTACTTCCGGAAAATGTCAATGGATAGCTAACAATGCATATCCGGCGTAATGCAAGTTCGATGCTAAATCTGGAACCTTGTCGGCATCTCCGAAACACTCTCGCGTCGAAGACAAACAAGAGGCATCGCGAATGAACGTTTAGAAAAATCATGGCATGCGGCAGCTATTTCCATCCAAATACCAACAAATCTACTGCGTTGTAATCAATGTATACAAAACGCTATTGATCGGATCACTCTAAAATACAGTTCAGAAAGCTCTTTTAGAAATGTCAGAATAATTGAGGCTTAGAGCTCTGACATGATCATGCTTGTAATATATCGAGTTTACCAGTAAAAGTTTCCTTTTTTTTTCAAGTAAAACAAAAAAAGCGGTCTTTTGTTTCTCAGAGAATCAACAGGCATAAGCTAAGCTAGAAAGAAAAAAAAAGAACAAATTGAAACAGTAAAAGAGAGAAGGAGGAAGGAGAGAGAGAGAGAGAGAGAGAGAGAGAGAGAGAGAGAGAACTATCAACAATGTAATTCTCTCGCTAGAGCCCACAGCTTAAGTGAGAGATTGTGACACAGTCGGAATGACAGTTGCCTAGGTCGTGACGAAAACAAAACCGCAAACATGTCAACATGCAACCACCGCAAACCGAGCTCTGTAGTCTAATTTGAATTTTTTTTTTTTAACAACACCGCGAACGTATTTTGCGTGTTGTGAAGTATGCATAGTTGGATTGATTTTTTTCAAAACCTCAAACACAAGTTCCCCACACATTCGCACATGATTAAAGTCTCCACAAAATCAACACTTGTAACACACACACACACGCACTTCACACACTGATCGACTGCAGCTCCCTGGATAACGCAGCCAATCTGGAGTGAGTCATAACAGCCTCTTCCCTGCCCAGCCCTCCCTCCTTCCCTCTCTCACGATCACTCACAGTAAACATTGCTACTGTTGGGATGAGCCACATTGAGCAGTCACGGAGATCTATAAATAATAACGGTAGCAATATACTGTACCTAATCTGGATGTTGATATAGATCGAGCGGAGCGGAGGCCAGGCACAACAGATATTGAGACTACATTGAAACTGCTGGCGCTGAGTAAGTGCAGCGCAAGTCGAAACTTCGATCTAGTAGCTCCAAGCTAGCTAGTAATGTCCGCTGTCAACCTGCAGCTTTTTACAGCGACAACAAGGGCTTTTTGCTTGTTTGTTCGTGTTGTTTCTAAATTGATTGAATTGCCTACATATTGAGCCGCAAACTGTAGTATAAGGCCGAGCAATGTCTAACTTAGCCTGAAGACAAAACAGTCATGGATTTTTTAAAAACCGCTTGTAGCGCATTAAGATTCCTAGACTTGGGGGTGAAAGAGAGAGAGAGACTACTAACATGGGTAGAAATGCCCAAATATTAAGAAAGGCCATTTTCTTTACAAGAAGTTAGCAAAAGAAGAAAAGTACGGCCTGCCTGGTTAGACCTGCCTTGTAGTTGTATGTAACGTTACTGATAGAGGTCAAAACAAAGATTATCAAAACTAATAATAAAATGATGCTTATGGACAGAATGTGAATCAAAGATTCCTTAGGGTTCAAATTTAAAATAAAAAATCCAGCAGGGTAAGTAGTACGTGTTACATCTCAAGTGTGTGTGAAAAATCATACATATCAGCTTTTGCACATAGTGTAGACTCACCTTGACCTTGACCTTCTCATTTCTAAATATCAGCACCAAACCCCTGACCTTTCGAATTTTTTTCTCAAGCTTTACCACGGATTTTATTTGACCTGACAGTCTTAAACAAGAAACTTTTTTTTTCTTCAAAATCAAGGTGTTTGCTCTTTTCCAAAGCACAACAATGACAGTTGGCAAACTAATTATTTCCCATATGAAACTGCTAATTATAAGTTATATATGTCTTCAGGTCAATAAATTATGCCAGGCATTATCACAAAAATGGTCGTCAATTAGGCAGACGTTGAAATGCTAAAATATGGATACTAACACAGCCAATTGATTAATTTAATACAAAACAAAGTTCTACAAATTGTAATACCGACTTTGATAACTGGGAGCTCAAAGTTTTACCCTCAGAAAACCATGGGACAGGTAGGGTTTACAAGGTTTTGGCTGATTTCAAATTATCACACATTTTAACTGAGCACTGTCAAGTTCTTCGTAAAACTTTTAGAAAATTCAAATAATTATTAAGTGCAACTTTCCAATTCACATATATAAAACTTTGATCATAAATTTAGTAATTTAGAACAATTGCAATTGAATAGCAAATTATGGTTTAATAACATTCATTTTAGTGTTGGTTTATAATATAATAATATGATTATTTGTTGGATGTATTGTATTTTTTCCCCTAAAATCGAAGCATTTCATTAATTATGAACAGTAAATTCTCGTTCAAACAAAAATTTTTCACCAGCCATTCTGTACCAATGCCCATGGCTGTATATATATGTTTGGATTTTGATTTGCCTCATTGTAAGTATTGCTTCCTTTCTTATACTCTAAAAATCTTAGGCATTACTTTTCACATAAGTTTTGAGAGAAGCTGTTGATAAACATATTAATAGCCAATGTAAACATTTTTTTCAGAACTTTGTCACTTTGTCAAGAGTTAAATGATTTGTTGTATACATGCTTGACTGATATTGATAAAATGAAAGATAGCCATTTTTTTAAGTAGGATGATCAGCCAGAGTTAATGAAACCATTATACCGTAGATAATAATACAAAAAGGAAAAACTAAAAAATGATTAACAGGGTTTAAAAGTGCCAGAGACACTCAGACAGGCTCATTCTAACAACTATTGTGAAAACATCAAATAAGTTGACTTTTTAAATGAATTGGAAAAACAATTCTGTTGGCTCAAGAGCAATTTACACTTGTAATGAGAACTGTTGATGGTAAGACAAGTGATGTTTCACCACTGGGATTGCTTTAAATACTTTTTATTAAGTTTGACATCTTACATATCAAACAAAATATTTATAACTAAAGTCCTAAAGAGAGATCTATGTCATCTATAGTTTCAATGTTATGGCTTGTTTTGTAAAGAATAAATAATGAAAGTAGCTAATTGCTTATTGCACAATCAATTTTATAATTGAAAGATTTTAAACAATGGTATATATGTAATTAGCAGTGGATAGAAAAGTGGAAATGCCCCAAACATGCAAGCCTTTGGCTTCATAAAAAATGATTTAAACTTTTGGCTACCGCACCCACCAGCTTGCCACTCAGAGATCTATACATTGCTTAAACCATGTCGTCATGATGCTTCTTAAAAAGAAATTTGATGGCAAAGGTCTTTACTTAGCCTCTCAAAGTGACTTGCTTAGAACTTAAACGAGATGCTCTTTCCTGACTCTTAGACCTCCACTTTCTGAAGCAAAAATCTGTTCAGCAATATGACTATATGAGCAGTTTCAAGTGTGTAAAAAATAAGCCCACTACATTAGATGTCAAGCCTAATCATTAAAATTAAAAAAAAAAACATCTGATTACCTTGAAAAATCTTACAAAAAAAAAAAAAAAAGAAAAAAAAAAGAGAAGAAAGTGCAAATCAGTCAATGATTTTAAAAGTTACATTTTTCAAAGCTTCGAACAATTTGTCAAACAACCTTTTCATAATTTTCGTTTTAATCAATCCATTAAACTTTCCAACAGTATATATCTTTAAAGCTATGTAGTACCAAGGGTAACTTTACTCTAGAATTATTATTACCACCCAGAGTCCAAATTCAGTCGGTAAATGATTTATTTGTCCACAGGTTTACAATACAATTTTATTGGAACTAAATTTTATCTCTAGAGATTAGTATTATTATAGTATTAGGCTCTCCATTGCAGAAGGAGGCACTGGTTTTTAATGGCTTTGTTTCGATGTCCCACCCATCCTTGATGAGAAAAGGCAAAAAAATTTTAGAAAGACCGATCTGGAATTAAATTTATAAACCTAGTATAAGTATAACTGGGCTTAGCTTGATTGGCCATAAGGTACGCAAGCAGTATCCTTAAACAAATTTTGTTGGTGGAGGAAAAAGTAATAATATGAATATGATTTTAAAATCGCATGGTAGCTTAGAAACTAATGATCTGCAAATTGAGAAGCATTAACTCATTGAATACGCTTAGTTTTGCCCCTTGCGACACCCTGAAACGCTCTATTTTTTACACTTCACCGAAAAAAATCAATTTAATAAATTATATTTCACCAATCTATGGTGAAAAGGAACAAAATCTACTAAAGAAATGGTTGAGGAAAAACATTAGAGTGGTTTCCCGTTCATCTCTTCAGTCTGTGAAGAAAAAAAATCATAGATTGCTCCGTTCATATACGAACGGAGAGTATTTAACCGATCCCTAGTGCTACGTTCGTATATGACCGTTGTGTAGCCATTGAGTTAACAATGATTAAGGATCATCTACTGTATCATCAGCCCCAGGTTCAAAGTTGACCATCTGATACGTAACACTTATGTTTCAATCATTCAAACCATGCATCAATTGTAAGACAAAGAAAGCTAGGCAGTTCCTACACTACAGTGACGTGAGGCTTACAGCATAAGACTAAAAGCATCAATGGGAAGCTTGCCTGAGAGGAAGCTGTAATTACATATAACGCCTTAGAACCATGGGTGGTCAGTTGTTACCAGTGGTGTTTCTAAATTCCAACTTGTTTGGATCCCGGTTGAAGATCTTAACTTAAGGCTGAGTCTACAAAAGTACATGGTCAAGACTCTGCCTTGTATTTGTAAGCAGTTTTTATATTAGACTTTAGAAACTGTCACTAATTTTTAAAACTAAAAAGGCAGTGTCATCTCCTTGTTTGGTTGCACACTCAGCAGTTAAAGTACAAGCATGGTTAATATTAGGATAATTAGCCTAGATCTAGATCTCAACAGATGAATGACACCAAAACTGTTCCATTCCCAATTCTCTGTTTTTCTTCAAGGTGCAGCACTGGATTACAATAAGTAACAATTCTTCCATTTGGCCCAAGTGACGGAATGAAGGCGGAAATAGTTGGAAAGACCTATTTGGGACCACAAACCTTACCAATGCAAACGAGCCAGAAAACTAAACCAATGCACTGTAGAATTTTCTCGTAAGTCAAAGGAATCCATAGGCTAAACCTTTCACCTTATATTAATGCTGGAACTGTGGAAGCATCTACTCCTGATCAAGAGGGCCTAAAGCTTTGTTAAGAATAGATCTAGATTTAGACTCTACAATTTTACATAAGGCCTACAATTAGATCTCGATTCGATGTGCTTACCTTTATACATTGTTGACATTACAACACAAGACTCAGTTGTCCTGTAAGGTCAAACCTAGATCTAAATCTTTAGATATGATTCTATTTCTGTTATAAAATATCTTGGTCGAATCTAGATCTAGATTCTACACCTTGATTGTACCGTACGAAAAGAAAAGATAGATCCACAGAACCACAGCAAGGGTGCGGGTGTGATAATGAATCAAGCCATTCAAGGTCCTTTTGGTTGCCCGAATAGGGGCAATTCTAGATCTAATATTAGCCTAGTGTTTTCCACCTTCCTTTTTGACACTGCCAACCACTGTGTTTTCTTTTCTCCTTGCCTTTCCTTGCTGGTGATCGTGAAGACTTCCTGCTCCGATGAGATCATCACAAAACTATTTTTGTCTAATGAAATCATCATTGACAAATCAAAACAACATTTTCTACTCTTCAGTTTCCAGAGTCCAAATATTCTATATCCTAATATTGAAAGGAAAACTAGAATCTATATCCACAGAAATTTCCGCGAAAGTGTGATGTGTTCCTACTGTTGATTTGGGATCTAAATTCTACAGAATTTTAGTGCTCACCACCATTTGTAGAAATCTAGATTGGCATTTGAAAATATGGAAAAAAGGCAGGACCTGTTTAGATTTAGAAAGCCTATCCCTTAGTTGTATTTTTTGAAAGGTTTTAAAACCAAGCAATATTATAAGAATATAGGGTCTAACGTTAACTTACTGTATATGATTTCCGGCCCAAGTTTGGTGCAGTCACTCTGAATTGATATATTTATGGATTTGTCGTGTCTTTCCTTCTGTCTATCCACGAATTACACTTGCTGTCTAGATCTATGATCCCCGGTCAAGGACTGTTTCAGTATTTGGTGCAGTCTTTCTGAATTGATGAAGTGGTCTCTTACCCTTTGTCTATCCCTACTTCTCCTATGTTGATACCAAGAGTTTTACCAGTAGAATAACAAAACGTCCAGATCTAGATTAAATATTGACTGAGATTTTGTAAATAAAAGATAGTTTAATCATTTTTTTTTCAATTTAGTTCCATATTATATTGGTTAGCATTTTAGAAGAGTAATGATTTATGGATCATAAAGTTATTTTCTACATATTTTTTGTGATCAGCATTTCAGTACAAATAATATTTTTTTATCTATGTACTTCAATTTAAATTGTACTTTGTAAAACTCTAAAATGATTTACATTAACTTTTGTTTCTCATGTTTTCTTATTCCAGTGTTCCATGAGTTATTATAATATCTGGTGATGCCTTTTTGAGGTTTTCAAACCTATGAGGAACATGTCATTTTTGCAACAAATATTTCCCTTGTTTTCCAATTTCTTGCGCGAGGATGACCAAGGTCTCTCCAGAAAGACTGAACAGAAATGGGATTTGGTCACAGCACTCAAAGATGTTGAAAACAGAGACTGTAAAAGAATTGTTATTGTGGGGCCAGACACTATGTATGTTTTTGTTTTGTTTTTTCATTGTTGACCTGGTTTTAATAAGAAATTCATAATCATAAGTTGTTGAATTTGCACCATATTTTTATGGTAAATCTAATGTTTGCAAAAGGAAAATATTTGTTTTACAATGCAATGTATTGGACTTTTTACTCAGACACATTTTTTTTAACAAACTATAATTCTGATAATAAATACATTTGAAATTTACGTAAAAAAGTAATGCATGAAAATATCAAATGCTTTACAATTATTTTTGAAATTTATAAGATAAAACTGTTGGTATGTATTTATATACATAAACAATAATCCCAGCAAAGAGTGCTGTTCCCAAAGCTCACCCACATGTCTATGTGAACTGTTTTGAGCTCTGTGTTGTGCTCACTAGTTCCGTATTTCTTTGTACAAGGGTTCTATACAGCAAAATGACCCAAGCCGCTGCCTAAAATTTGAATAAAAAATAATAGAAAACTTTATTAAATTTGAATTATAAGCTCAAACATAAAACAAAGCTTTTTTAAAAAGAAATTATAATCTTAGAGCTAGACAAGTTATATGTCTGAGAACTTTTAATCATCAGGCTTTGATTTTAGAGCTTTCCACTATATTACTTTTGGATTAGAACAGCAGTTACTAGCAGTTACTAACTGAGTTAGTTTTGAACAATTACTTTGTTTGATTTAGTGATGTAAAATGTGACAAACTGTAAGTTAAAGGCAGTTTTATGGTGTTTATATGGTGGTCGTTATTTTCAGTCCTTTGGTGCTTTTCATTATTTGAGTATAAAATGCTTTTCCTTGTACCTTTTCTCAGTGACAAGACATCTCTGGTGTTTCAAGCTGCTGTGAGTGCTGCTAGTGTAGGACAGAATGTCACTCACATTTGCACACATCCCCTCAAGCGTCTTCCAACTCCAGTTCATGGCATGCCGACACCAGAGCCAAATATCATGAAAAATGTTGATTTTCTGTGAGTTTTGTGAAAGCCCAATTTTGTAAAGTGAAGTCTTGCTAAAAATCAACATTTTTTTTTCCAATACAGTGGAATCCGGGTAAAGTCAACACTTCGGGACCGAAAAAAAGTGTTGACTTTAAGCGAGGTTGACTTTATCCATTTTCATGGGGAGGGGGAGGGGGGCTGCAACATATTGCAATACAGTCGGACCCGCAAAATCGGGAATTTCTGTGAAATCGGGAAAAATCCCAGGGAACAGAATTTTTTCTATCTAAAGTCATCGTGAAATCGGGAAATTTTACCCGCCTAATCGGGAAAAAAATCCGTAAATGACTGTCAATATCAAGTGTTGACGGCATGTTATTTGCGGTCTAGACATAGGGAAAGCGCATCACTCAGGCGTTATGAATGAACTAGCACACAGGTAATCGATAAATGTTTGCTCTGTGCTTAGACGACGTTTAGCAAGATGCTTGGGAGGGGCGTCGAGAATTCTAACTGCCACGTGACGGTCTCACGGGTCAGTTCATTCCAGGTAGACTTTGGTCAAGCTGTGTTTGATCTAATGGGTAATCTGGCAGATTGTAGACACGCGCCAGACATGGTGCAAACAAAGTGTGTTTTGTCACAACCAGAGTCAAGCCCAGGCAGGCGAACAAGCGCTGCACGCTGTGTCTTGAATCATGATTGGAAACAAAGAGCGCCCACCCACCCACCTCCGCTATTTCTCTTTGTCTCTATCAAGACCCATCTGGGGTCTCTCTTTATCTTTCAATTTGACCACGAGGTGTTGACTTTAAGCAAAAATAGGTCCGAAGTTGTTGACTTAATGCGAAATAAAGTTACTTTAATAAAGAAGGAAAAAAACGGGACCGTTGCGAGGTGTTGACTTTAACCAAGAGTTGACTTCAAGCGAGTTGACTTCTCGCGGACTCCACTGTATATGTAGACTACAGGGTTTAATGAATGGAACTAATTCTAAAATCAAATTTATGCCTCTGGTTGTGTAAAGTGCAGTGTCAAAGGATAAATAAAAGGGGATTCCTAAAACTTGCCTTGAATGGCGTTCAAAGTGTTGAGTTGAGTTAAGATTGCAAAATCATAACGTCACCCTAGTGCTTAATCCTCAAAGTTTATAGTATGTGCTAAATAAATAAAACTGGCCAAATTTTTATTTGTAATTTTGGCATTATTAAATTTCTTAGTCACTAACTCCTTGTTTCTTTTGCTATGTCTATAGATAAGTTGTGCTGAATACAAAGCTGTACAGCTTGGTCAATTTAGGGTGTTTCTCTTTGAAAAAAGTTATCATGAATGAAAACTTTTTTATTGTGGGAAATTGTGTTGTTATTTGTTTGGGGGTTTTTTTGTTTGTTTTATTTTTGCAAAGTTTTGTTTTGAAGCCAAAGCCATTCAGCTAAAGGGGTTTGGTTTAAGTATGGAACAAGATAAACAATTAAATGGTTTGCTTTACAAACAGATAAAGTTGGAAAACTACAAATAGTTGGGGATTCATAGTTTAAAATTAAATGGTCTCCATTTTAATTTTTCTTTACCTAATCAACGTAAAGAGCATATATGCTATCCATTAGGCTAAGAATTAATTTATATTTATCATTATAAATATTAAGATAGCAGGAGAATTCCGTTTGATAATAAACCTATTTTTCAGGTACTTGGAGGAAAGCAGTGAGCTCATCTCTTGGTTTGCCAATGTCCACACCATGTCACGTTTGCCAGGTTTAATTGTTGTAGAAGATGTGCTCACTTACGCCTCACAGCTTAATGTGAGATATGCTTTTGTTGACATTAACAACCTTATATTGCAATTATAGGTCAATGTTTTGTAGTCTCTGTCTAATTACTGGGAACCTTGTTGATAGGAGTTTTTAAAAAATGATGTTTGTTTATAACAGTTTTCAATGTCTCATAAATTGAATTTTGCTTTCCGATTTAATGAAAGGAATTGAATTCTTATACAAATTATTACCTTTAGCTTAGTTTGGCACTCCTTTACAAAATAAATATTGTCTTAAAAAGATCACTTATGCAATATTATACAGAAAACTATAAAATAATGCATAATTAATATTGTGCATGGAAGAGGCTTTTAGACTTAAAATACAAACGGTGAAAGTCATTTTATGGGCTTCATCGTTAAAACAGAATTTACTGTCAAATCAAAGTTTATTTCCGTTTAGAATTGACGGAATTAATTTTTCAGTATTTTTTAAATGGATACAAATGCTATTTTGTACAGGTCAATCCTTCTTCTAATTCAATGTGATTTTTTCAGAAGTGGGGGCGGGGTGAGATGAGAAATAGTATTCAGATTGTTTTCTTTTGTCACATTCTCAATTAAATATGCAGGACAATCTTCTGGAGAGGAGTCTGGCCAGACTTTGTGCAACCATAGCAGACAGTACAAGATGGATTGAGTCCCAGAGGTGATTGATATATCCATGTATACTGAAGTCTGTTTACAATGAAAACATCCAAAATTGAAGTCTGATAACTCAAAATTCTCTCAAGTAAATTTTATAAAACGGTGAGGTCTTTATTTCCTTTTCAGGTTTTTCAGATTTGATCTCATAATTTGTAGATAATGTATTTCAATTCTCCTAATTCAAAGTTTAAGTTACAGCCTATAGAAGGTTTACCTTCTGTCTATTAGCAGTTTTACTAATCCAAAACATGACTCTAATGCATAAACAATTACTGCACAATGTTGCCACTCCACAACCCACACAGAGGTGTCAATGGTCCATGGAATCATTTTGTTTTTTCTTGCGCATGGTCGTGACGATAGAGGAAGGTGTTATAAAAGTGGACTTGAGATTCAAGAAACTTCTAAGAAAATTGGTAAAGTTCATTGAAGCCAAAATCTCTTCAAAGTAGCTAGAAGCAAACAAATTTTTTAAAGAAAAATTTTTGTTATCTATCTACCTTAAAAAATAGAAGGAATATAGGCCTACTAAACTCTCAAGTCTTACAAAACTAGTTGTTTATCCTCTGATATACTGTAATATCTCTCTCTCTCTCTCTCTCTCTCTCTCTCTCTCTCTCTCTCTCAGGGGGTTAAAAAATATCAGAAAAACAGGGCAAGGAAAGACCCACCATTTGTTTCAGTTTCAATCATACTTCATTTAAAAATATGTGGTTTGAAACTAGTTTGTCCTATAAAACTTTGATTATAAAGTTTAAAGAAGAAAAAGAAACTGTGACTTTATGTCAGTTTGTTGAATGCAACATTTGTTTAGTCTAAGAGTGTTGGATACAAGATCCACTGTCATAGTAAATGAGGAAGAGAAATCGTTGAGTAAATGAACTTGATTCTCTGAGTATAATTTGAATCCTCTCATCCCAAGAGAATCAAATTCTGACTGAGGTGTGCACTTTAATTGAATAGAAGGATTTTTTTTTTTGTAAGCTGTTCTAATTTCTATTCAGAACATAATATATGAGAATCACAGGACTGTTTCAAGCGCCCCTCTTTCTCCTTTCCTTTCTTATGTAGTCATGTTACTCTTTTTTAGAGGGGCATAAGTAAAACATTGAAAATCAGAGCACAATTTGCAGAAAAAACCACCATTTAATGACTGAAGAATCCATTGAAGTTCAAGTGTCTTGTTCTGTATCCGATTGAGTCTCAATTCGCCAGGCCTAGTTTTTATTTATTGGCTTTCAAAGTTTAGTGGATGTTCAGAAGACAATTTTTTAAGGTTTTAGATATTAGCTCTAAAAACCGTTTCTAAACAGTTTTACACCTGATTCATGTTGAAGTTTGTTGTTTTATATGTTTGACTTAAATTGGTATGGTTGCTAGGACTTTACACGGTTATACACCTTTGTATTTCTCTAAACTTTAATTGCAATTTTCTCCCCTTTCAAAATTTCTCGAGTCTTAACCCTGCCAACTTAAAATTTCTTTAATTTTATACGTAAGCATGATCAAGCTTTTCTATTTATTGTATTTGAAAGTAGAGAAAATAAGCTTTTCTGTGATACCAATATTTTACTTAGTTACAGTGTACTACTTTCCGATTTCGACCTCAGACTCATTTTGACTGGTCGCAAAACAAATGATTTTAAATTAAAAACTTAAGTTAGTGGCAAGAATTGGGTTTAGTGGATAATATGCAAGAGTTTTTTTAATTGTGTGTTAAAAATTTTCAGTGGTGTTGAAAGCTGCTGTGTGATTCTGACTGCTCCAGCCAGAGCCATTGCCTTGTCTCATGTACTGTCCCAGTTTTCCTTCAAAGTGGCTGAGTACTTAGGTAAAATTCTTTTTTGCTTTCTTTAACATAAGTAAAGATTATGTCTTAAACAAGTTTATCTAAAAAGATCTCCTGTGTGTGTTATAAACAGGTAGGCTGATATTATCAAGTGTATGAGTTTCTACAATTATAACATTTCTGAGTGTCTCACTTTTTTAAAGTTATTGTGATTGAGTAATAATAGGTAATTTCAAGTCCACATAACTCAGACTAAAGAAATTCAAATGGACTATATTAGATAATAGGATTTTGATTTTTATTTATGCATGCAAGTAATTTTGTTTTTGGATAATTCAGAGTTTACTTTTGTTCCAACTGGACTGAAATAATATTGAGAAGTCTTTTAATTGTTAGCACCAATGCTCTTTTTCCTCCCCTCCCCTTCTCTCCAGCTCCCGCTTTATCCCTTGCTCTCTTTCTTTCTCTCTCCGTAACATTGGCTTACTCTCCATGGGTTTTAAACTTTTGGCCTTTTTATTTTACTATTTTTACATTGTATTTCAAATGAAAGGTTCATGTGGAATATCCTGCAATTTTTATGGCTTCTCTGCATTGTTATTTTTACTATCAGGACCCAACAAAAATAGCTCGGTCTCAGAACTGTGCTTTAAAGAAGGCTCCAACACCATCATCGCAAAGTTCAAACGCCACAAAGACAGTTTGATGCTAACGGAAGTCAATGCGTCCAAAGCCGACAACCTAAACCTATTGCAATCTTGACAAGGGCCAACTTAGGGAGAGTGGTTTTATTTTCTATGTCACTGACTGTTTTCCTCAAAATGCCTTTATATGAAAGAAAAAAAAAACAACAATATTTTGAGTAATCCTGGATTTACTTGTTAGATTGTGGTTGAAGCTTTTTTTTTAAAGGAAATGATTGACCATGACTTTCAGTTACATGTACAAGTTTACATTATTGATAAGTAGCGTAAAATTATATCCCTTGATATTTATTGGTTTGTAGTTCATACATGATTTAAAACTTTAATAAAGTTTTCAAGCAAATTTATAACTCTCATTCATCCAAGTATAGCATGCACAGTGCTGTTTAAGTATTCATATTACCGGTTATTAAATTAAAATTTTTTTTCCCACTAGACCCTGTTCTCTTTAATGATGACATAATGTTTTATTAAAATTGACTCTTGGTCGTAAACTTGTTTTATTAATAGGATGAAACTAGGTGATTTAGTAAAAAAGGAAAGAGATTTTTATCATTTTTTTCAATTTCATCTTTGGAGTCAAAGAATGTTGTATAATGTATTGCTTGTGTTGTTTTTTTAAACAAAAATCTTTATTTTGTCCTTGCTGCAAGCAAAACTTACTCGTTTTATATCCTGTTCAAATTATGTTGAAAAATATTCTTATTATTACTGGTATTCACAGAGTTGCCGATTTTTGTAAATAAAACAATTAAACTTTCTGGAAATCGATATAACTAAAATTTGTTTGTTTTTTAATTTAGTAAATGTTCTGTTTTGTCATGAAAAAAGTTGGATGTTTTTGCACAGGCAACCTTTCAGTTCTTCTGCAGAGTTAATGTTATTGATGTCTTTAGTTGAAGGGTGAAATATATTTAGCCTAGTTTTACTAACATATATAGAAAACAACATGATTAAATTGTGAAAAGACGTTAACCTTTCAATAAATCTTTGTGAAGTAATTATCAACTAATTCAAACAAGTTGTTTTATATAGGACTTTATTCATCATACAGTTTTCATACAAATATTAACTCGACCAAACTAAGATTAAAATACCAGATATCTTAACTCAAAGATGAAATTCTACCAACCAATACTTATGGAGGATCCGATCTGATTATTGATGTGGAATCGATGTAAATTTTATACACTGCCGAAGGCAAATTTAAGGCTTTACATACTTCCCCAGCATTCAAGGCTTTGCATACTTCCCCAGCAGGCCAATGCCCACAAGAGCAATTCAACTCTTTCAGAGCATTACATTATGGCTGCCTGGTAGGCTCTTTCTTAAATATTAAAATTCTGCAAATTTCAAACTGGACTGAGGAAATTGTGGAAAAATATATCATCTCTTCCATGGTTTCCCTTTACTTTACCTGGATCATTTGTTCGCAACAAGAATCATTTAAAATGCTCGCATCTACGAGGGGTAGTCAAAAAGTAGTTACCCGGATTATGAAAGAATATTTCAGGTAGCTATGAGGGACGTCAGAAAAGAAACAGGGAAGAAGGCATAACTCTTGAACCAATTCATATTTTTTAATTCTGTAAACGGGAAACACCAGTTCAATGTATTATCTTTCACGGTGCACAGTTTCAGCACCATTGATGAATGCATTATTGAACATAACTGATCCCAAGATGGCTACCCCCATCAAAGACTGGTCAAAGCTGGAGGTCAGAGCTGTTGTGCGTTTTTGTTTTTTGTTTGTTTGTTTGTTTACTAAAAGAACAAGACCTTCTGAAATCCACAAACAAATGGCAGAAACATATGGTGAGGGTGCTTTGTCAAGATCTCGAGTGTATCAATGGTATACTTGGTTTGGAGAAGGTCAAACAAGTCTAGATGATGAGCCAAAGTCTGGTCGCCCGAAAACATCGACCAATGGGGAAAACAAAATTCGAGTTGACGAGCTCATCAAATGTGACAGGAGGATGAAGGTACGCGAGATTGCTTTGAAACTCGAAATTCCAAAGAGTACGGTTCATGAAATCCATAACACTTAGGGATATCGGAGGGTGTCTGCAAGATGGGTTCCAATATATTTGACACTCTGATTACTGGTGATGAAACTTGGGTCCATCTGAATACCCCAGAGACAAAGCACGACTCCATGACTGATCCATCCTCTCCCGTGACCAATAAGTCCATAGTGTAGAGGTTCGCAGCTAAAGTGATATTTACCGTTTTCTGGGATTCGAAGGGTGTGTTCCTCTTATACATTTTGCCACAGGGTCAGTGTATCAATGCTGCCCAATACTGCAGCACTCTTGGCGGCCTCATAGATGCAATTCGTCGCAAAAGACGTGGACTCCTGAGAAGGAGTGCTGTGCTTCAGCTGGATAATGCGACTCCTCATTCAGCAAACCTAACACAGCAATGGCTGCAGCGCTGCGGTTGGGAAATTCTTTCTTATCCTGCCCACAGTCCAGAGCTCGCACCCTCTGACTTTCACTTGTTTTGACCATTGTAGCGTCATTTATGGCTTGCGAGACAGAAGGTTACCTCGTCGGTGAATTGAAGAATCGTTTTTCACACATGGACCTTGATTTCTTTCTGGAAAAATGGATCGATCTCCATGGGGACTACGTTGAGAAGTAGAGGAAGAGTAACGCTTCAATCTGTGCGAGTTTCAAATTTATTCCATTAAAACTGGTTGAAGTGTGTCCCGTTTCCTGTTTCTTTTCGGACGTCCCATGTATAATGCATCCTTTATGACGATAGCTAGAAAATTTGGGAATTTCAACTCATAAGTTTTTGCGCAACAGTGCGCCAAAGGACATACACCTTATCATTGCTTTATCAATAAAAAAGGGGGCCATTAAATTTTTGGGTGTCACTTGGAATCAATAAAGATTCGCTCAATCATCAAGTATTTATAAGTAAAAGGTAAAGCACTATGTGAAATACATAATGAACAGAGTGTGGTAGAGCATCCCTATCATAATTATAATGCAAAGAAAATTTGGGGAAAAAAAGATTCAAATCCTTATGTGATAGATGAGCCACGTTCTGGTCACCCTCAAAATGTGATTACTGAAATCAATGTGGCAAAATTTTAAAAACAAATTCTTTCAGACCTATGAATAACAGTACGGGAAATTTTTAATGAAACTTCGTTTTCATATGGAACGGTGCATGACAAAATTGTCGGCTAGGTGGATGTCACGTCTTCTGACAGGAAAAATGAAGGTAGAGACAAAACGTTGCTGCAAACTTCTTTTGGGTTTTGAGGGAGGCATTGGTTTTTTAATAGGCTATTGACATTTGATAAAATTTGGCTCTATCAGCGTGACCCAGAGAAGAAGTTAAAGTGCCAATCAAATGAACAATTGTAGAAGAACCTACCCCCAAAAAGGCAAAAAGAAGCCGTTACGCTTTTAAGTTTATGATAGCCGGTTACTTTTTGTTGTTGTTTTTTGTTTGTTTGTTTTTTGTTTTTGTTTTTTTTTCTCTTTTGTTTTTTTGTTGTTTTGTTTTGTTTTTTGTTTGTTTGTTTTGTTTTTTGTCTTTGTTTTTGTTTTTGTTTTTTTGTG
>BMAT01001470.1:79791-90827 GCA_019649035.1 Elysia marginata | reverse complement strand
ATAGAAAGAATAATCATTTGGGGCTTCCTCTCAAAGAAAAAAAGCATCTACAAAACCTTTGGAATTGAATTCTCCTTTTGCAATACAACGCACCATCCCACCGCGCTGCACTTTCCGCCATTGCTTCAGACTATTGCGATTTTTCGATCTTACTTCATCCTGCCTATTCGTCTGATTTGGTTCCTTCAGACTTCTTGTTTCTCTTCCCAATATCGAAGAAAAATCTAAAATGAAAGAAGTTTGAAGATGTGTTTCAAACCAAACCTAGCACCTTTTAGGCCTATTTTGAAGGACTTTTAAAGGTTAAAGAAAGATGCATGATTTTGGGATGGTGACTAGGTAGAAAAGTATGAGTATGAATTCGAAATTTCAAGAACATCTGGCCATTCCTTCATAGATAGGGCAACTACTTTTTTTAATCATCCCTCGTACATGGCCCCGTGGACTACTTTTGGGGGGATTCATAAGCCTCTCTGCTATATTGCTCTTGCGGACTTAAAGCATGAGCTCTGTATCATAGGGTACGGGATCACGATCTTCATAGATTTCAGTTCTGTTGCAACATCATACTCTTAGCAATCAACATACGATCGTAGTAGAGCATTGTCTGGATGGAATGTAATAACAAAAGGTTCGAGGTTTGTATTAAACGAAAATCAAAACAAATGTAAAGATCAAACATAGGTTGTATGAACTGCAGAGAGACGAGGCCATGTTTGCGAATTTTTATATTTTCACGGGTATCAATTTAATAAATAGAAAAATTGCACACGGTGCCCAGTGTCATATTACTCTTTTTAGAATGTTTGGATTTTGGTCGATGATTTGATGTACCGGTATCTTTACGACCATTTTTCATTACATGTTATCGACAAAATTATCTTTATCAATTCAGATCGGTTACGTCTTAGTAAATGTTCCAAAAATATTGAAACTCAATAACAAGGTCCTTAAGTTGGTGGAGGGTGTAGATCGGGATAGATCATGCTTTTAATCTGATGGAAGATGAATAAGAATCGAAATAAGCCATGACTAATAGAAATAATTATAACATAATGAATGCTTATTTTACACTAAAAAAAAAAAAGAAAAAGAAGCCCGTTCAAAACGAAGGACCAAAATAAGTATTGAAAAGGCATGGATGTGTTATTCAGTAAGGCACCCTACATCATGGCTGTGTTCAATCATCGGTTTGATAAAACTCATTTCTTTACATGGCATAACTTCACGGGCGGAGACTCAATGACAGTCCCTCGTGATTTTTGACTGCAGGCGCGCAGGTGGCTGAGGAACTAGACTGAAATGAGACACTTCTGGTGGGACAAACATGGACAACCACAGCAACAGCCACAATAGAGTCTTAAGTCAGGTCGGATGCTTCTCCTAAATGTTTGCTTGTCCTCGAAATAACCCCAGACTGATGAACAATGTCGCTCCAAGCCTGGTGTTCAGCAGCAAAGGGGACCAGAGGTGGTGTACAAATATTGAGGCAGATAGACTTTTTACTTCATCTTTGTATCATATTAGGTGGTCCTCTGTCATGGTGGTATGACGTCAGTTCGCCTTGAATTACTATCTTAGAATGTGATCGTTTTTTTTTTCATTATGAACACAATTGTGTAGTGCCATGACCTCGATGTTTGTGATTTTTTGTCTGTTCGGGAACAATAACGTTTGATAACAGTCACTCCGATTTGTCTTGAAGTTGCTTTGAAGGCAGCGGTGTGAAAACGCTCTAAGAGTCAAATTGTGTCGACAACTTTATACTCAGGACTCACATATAACATTGTAATTAGTGCTATGGCTCTGCAAATGCTTATCTCTGTGTTCTTATCAAAGTGGGCAACAAGGGTAGCGTCGTTAGCAAAGGGCAATCCCCAAATTAACTGCACTATCATGTGAGTTTGTGTGCGCCTATATCCTCCTGAGGTGAAATTTGCAACTGTCAAAGCGATAACAAAATTTACACTGCATTGACATCGCTAATGTCTCTTTTCACATGCTTTATCATCATAAGGAAGAAAAATAATAAAGTTGAACGGGGTTGTTGCAAAGAAAATCCCTGTTTCACGCCACTGAAGATAAGGACGGCCGCAGAGAGGTCACTGTTTAAACCAAATTTGGCCCGATTGGTCTGCGTGTGATGAAATGACCATGTCACAATTTTTTTTTATCTTCATTCAAGGCTATCCTTTATCACTTTTAAAAAAAAACCTTTACTTAACATTTTGTCGAATGCTCAAGTCTGGCCCAAGAACGTTACAGTCTTACATACAACCCTTTTTTTCTGCTCCACTTCTCATGTATCATTGTATGTAGTGTCTATACATGTAGAAACACTGGGTTTTTAGGAGGTCAGTATTAGCGACGGAATACAGGTGTACATGTATATTCAACAGCACTCCTACAACAAATTCTCTTGCAGTTGAAAGCAGACTTATCCCCCGATAGTTAGAGTTATCTGATTTTTCTCCTTTGTTTTTGTACAAGGTCGCAATTACATTACATCACCAAAGTCTCGTAGTATTTGCCTTTGTTCAAAATAATAGACAACGAGTTTTCGGAGCTTTTTGACTTTTTTGCAATGTTGATCCTTCATCTGTCCCGGTCTATGGTGTGGTGCCATTAACTCCCCAACTCCAAAACGCCTGTTACCTCTTTTATAACTTCTATTAACCCGTTCAGCTTTGACTGGTTGTTGCGAGATCTGCGGAACTGTCGAATTCTGTGTAGTTCGGTAAGCGCTGAAGATGGCTTGGGAGTCCATAGATTAATAGCTCATAACGGTAGCATTGACACTTGAAAGATTTTGTGCATGCGCTGTTCTCAATGGACCCCATGCTTGGTTCGTGGCATTTTATATTTTTTCCAACCAATATCTCTTTGTTTTTCATATATGCAACAGGTCTGGACCATATTTTCACAGAAGAGGTTGGCTCAGTTGTCATTCACGTATTTTCGTCTGGAACAAACCATAGAGGGGTAAAGAATCCAAACCCTGTTGAGTGTAGGCCTACTTGCTTGACACTATGTTCAGCAAGAAGCAATCCTGATGTTGGAATAACATGTTAACACATTTACTGCAAAATAGCAGGAACAAGAAAGAACCTGGGAGAAATTCAAGTTGCACGTGTCAGAATTTATCTTACCTTCTTAAAGCAAGTCTTGGCATGAAAACTGATTTGTTCGATCTCCAGTGTTCCTATATTTGGAAAAAAAATTGAAATTTTAAGATTTGGGTATATATTTTTAAAACTGCTTTGTAAAATGATTACATATCTGCTTATTTTTTGACTGCTGTAAAGAGACTAGTATTTTCCCATTCCGCATGTTATTGTTTATATTTGCAAACTAGAGATCGAACAAAGCAGCTTTCGGGCGACATTAGTATGGGGGGTCGTCGATGGTTTGATAATACTTTCTCGTAATATTTAGCGTTCCTTAGCTATCCAGTGGTAGACTTAATTACGGGGAAAGCCACTGCACAACCAGTAATGAGAGTACGTTTGATGTAATTAGCAATGAATTGAAGTTGCGAGTTCGATTCAGACCAAAGGCAGCGAATTTTTTGGCCATTCTCACGTAAAGCATACTGCTGTTTTCATACCTTAAATCTTTCAATCACAAGCGATTGGTTCTTTAGCCCACTTACACTACTCTTTTCGATCATACTTCAGTCCTCTTCCAGTTTTAATTCAATTAGCTTTTAACTTATACTATGATTTCTGTCGCTCACCTAGGTAACTTCGTCCGATGAAATCTTCTTTCAAGGGCGATTCAACCCATGTAAGGCACAACTGTTATTGCTGAATTAGCGGAGGATCTGGAAAAGGTGTAATATAAAAATGTTTTTGTTTTTGTTATGTGTGTTGAAACATCAAAGAAATTAATTGTCATGGAAAGGTTTCCGCCTTGTTTCTGTTGGATACTGTATAAGTATTATAAGTCACACACTGCGGCCGCTTGGATTTAAGTAGTTAAACGGTAATGCACTGATACAGTCACAATTTTGAAGAAAAACAATAGTGATGTGACCGCCAACCGCTAATCCGCTATCGTTTCTGAAAAGGTGAAATACCTTAATACTGTTTAGACCGAGTATTTAGTACTAACGTTATCTTTCTTCAACGTTGAAAATAAAGAAATGGGCGTCTTTGGTTACCGGAAGTTAGCGGGTGTTTCAAATGATGTTTATTGAAGTTCAATTTTTCTCCGAATGAAAGCTTCTATGACCTTTTAGTTTTACTGTCATATTACCTGAAATCAGCTATAACCTATTTATTAAAGTGTAAGTTCCCTCTTGATTTCCACCCTTGAATCCTAAATTTGATTTTTTTAAATGAATGTGCCAAACATGGCCTAATAGTAATAACGCCAATGCAAAATTCATGTCTCAACTTGTTCTAAAGATCTAATTTAGATTTAGATCTATATCTAGATCTATCTAACTTATAAAGGTAATTTTACGGTTTACCAAAGCTAGAGTCTAGAATCTAATCGCTAGAGAATAGATCAAGATCTAGAATTTCCCACCCTGAAAATGCACTGCTGTCTAATATATTGAGCAAAGAGAATTGGTATCGCAAGTTAGGCATCGACACAGCTCTCACTTATAAATCTGTAAAGAAAGTTTTCTTTCAAGATTTTTTGCAACATGAAAATCATCGGCAGATCAATGTCCTGAAATCGCTAGCAATGAACAAATCATCTCCTACTTCTTGCCCAAGGTTAAGACCAACCAAGTCCAAGGAGCCACACTTAAATTTGAAAAGTTGTCAATATATAGGCTACTCATATATATCATCTGGCCATAAATCTTTTTGTGACCACAGTATGCTTTTCAAAGATAACCCCCTTCCCTTCACCCCCAATTTTACAGTAGGCCTATATGATTTATGATACGGTACAAATGAGGCTGTGACAAAGGCGGCTTTCAAAGGGTCGCGAATGTTGGTTGTGATGGTGGACAAAGTAATTTGAGGCATATATAGAATCTAGCACTTCTACAAAAGCATAGAAAATAGGGCTGTCATAAAAAAAGCTCTTGTCTTGTAGTGTACCCATCTCAAACTACACCATTTTATAGTGTTGAAAATTTAATGCAAAAGAACATAGAGTTGTTTAAATGAAATAAAGTAAAAACCTAATTGAAAATCTGTTGGTTGTGATGCACGACAAAAATTTCGAAAAATAAAAAATTTGCGGTCAAAATGTTGCTTTCAGCCATTTACACATTTCAAACAAGATTATATTCAGTTTAGTTTTAGTTCTGAAATATTTTAGTAGCCTCAAAGCCTGACATGACTGTGATGACATCACTCCTGACACGCCACACAACCGTTTGTCACAGGCACCATTGTCTGTCCAGTGTCCTATCCAGGCTGTTTCAAAAAATGTTTGTTTTGTTCTTTTTTAAACTTAGTCACTTTTGTAATTTTAATGATCAATGATATATATGTCAGGTGAACAAAAAATATTTAAAGGGTTAACATATTTATAATGAAAAAAGTCTGGAGGCTAGATTTGCTTTTAAATTATTTTAACTTTATTAAATCTGTTACCTTAAATATATTAAATAAAAAAAAACATTCAGAGACTTTATTAAAAGGTTTCATCGCTATTCAAATGCAGCTCTGTGTCACAGTGAGAATTCAAGAATTAATCAATTAAAATTCAATTTTTTTGGTCTTGTTAGTAATGTTATAAAATGAGTAGTGGATGCAAGAAATGACAATGAACTCATGCAATTATTTTTTTTTTCAGACCAAGATGGATCAAGCCAGTAGCCTTTTAAATGAGTCATTAAGAGAGATGCTGAGGGCGGCCACACAGTATCAGCACAACCCCTCAAACTCACAATTGATTTGCCTTTTAAAGCAGTTGGAGGTAATTCTTCAAAAAGCACTTATATTGTTGAAAAAAGAAAAGACTATCACATTATTTTGTCCCTGGCCTGAAACAAAAATCCAACATTTTTCTTTTAAGCTCTTGACTTGAAAACAATAAGTAAATCATGTTACATGTATCTGCAAATTATATTTCCTAGGATTATGGGTTTCAAGCTGAATGTTCCTTAAGGCTGCAAACATACTGCTCCCGGCCCGTTTCCAGCCCAGCAAGGGAAAAAAATAGAACGATCAGACAGTGTTTTTTCAACATCTCAGTTGTTGCTAGATGCGGACTATGCGCACTATGTTTAAGGTCTAAGTTTCATTAATTTAATCATCAATTCTAATGAAATTAGTAGACATAAAAGATGTTGCTGGGTAAACAGTCTTGACAGATTTATTTTTCAAGACATGTAAACTAGCTACTTTTAAATCTTTCACACTTTTTTCCAAAATGAAAATCTTTGAATCATCCTTTTTGACCCTTTATTTTAATCTAGATTAAAATGGGTAATTTCGATCTATATATAAAAATATACAATATATTCAATCATAGAAAGAAATCTTATAGGGCTACTAATTTTTTCAATATATAATAATGTGTCTTTGTTTAAAAGCTATTCAGTTTATTTAACCATTCAGGCTAATAATCTTTATGAAGCTATCATATTATTGCAGATTTTTCATTTTAAACTAGTCTTAAATTTTTTTTTTTTTTTTTTTTGAAAAATTTTAAATAGCACAGATAGTTAAAAGTAGTCAATTTAAAAAGGTTATAACAAACATAGGAGATTTACCTAGTTTCTTTAAGACAGGTGATTATCATTATAGTGAATACTTATTGTCCGAGATGAATGAATCATCTATAGCAATTTTTACCTTAAAGTGTCATTGTCCTAAACGTAATTTTTGTAAGCTCCCAAATGTAAAAAAATTAACGAAATTATCAATATTTTGAGGAAAGATATGTTAAAACTTTTGTTGTTTTCTCAAAAAAAAAGGAATTCCCAACTTCCAACTCATTCAAGTAGGACAAGGGACATAATTATATTAAATAATTAATTCATTTCAACAGATAAAATATCTGGAATTCATTTTTTATTCATGACGCTTATACTTTTAGTAATACATAGTTATGAAAAAAGAAACTATCTTTCCCTAATGAGTGCATTCAAACTGCTTGACTGGATTGGAAAATCTTTGTTTCATTGTCGCTTTCACTAGGCATTGCAGTCAGCATGTTCTCGATCTAGCTCTATCCGCCTGATTCAAAGCAATGACCAAATCGAATGGATTGAGTGCTTGACTTTTCTGGTTGATGTGTTGAGGGAAAGGCAGTCATCACTAGATTTGGTTAGACCAGTTTTGAAAACTCTTTGCATTCTTGGTGAGTAAATTTCTTCATTGTATTTTAAATTGTTATGATATTGCATGTAACTACTGCAAATATCAGTGATCTTTCTCTAACATTGACTGACAAAAGGCATTAATCCGCTTAGCTTTAGTTTTTAGTCAGCCACTATTTTTTGCTTTCTTTAATCATGAATATAAATGCCCTTTTGCAATTTGTCAAAAAACTGTGCATATAGAATTATGTGAGCTTCTTGTTGAAGGAAAGATGAAGATGATATCTTTGAATGCATTGCTAAAATAAAAATGTTTGCATTAAAATTACATGAATGTCTTTTGTTAGTGCTCACTAATTCTGTTATTACCTTAAACATGACTTACATTGATAGAAAGTATGCCTTTCAAAGATGTGGCGCTCTTATATGTATAATTTTTGTAGATGCATAAAAACTATCGTAATGGCTTCCACATGTATATCAGCTGTATTTCAACTATCCTCAGCTCAAGCTAGCAACATCCAGAAACTTCTCTATGAAACTTTTAACATGTGTCCAGTCCTGGCGGGCCAGATTGTGACTCTTAGCTCTATAGAAGAAGAGGAGACATCGCTTCTTGAGGTGAGACTGGAAAATGAGTTTGTGTTAGCTGCCTTTAACCCTAAATAAGAGGATTTTTAACAGCTCTATAATAAATGTTTTTTTTTTTCTCTGACACTTTCTTTTCTTAGTCTATGAGTTCTACCATTTTGGTAGAAAAAAAACAACCTCTGCTTTTTATCACTCTCTGCCCATTGGCAGCTTTTATAGATGAATGTTTTACAGTGCAATTAGAAGATGGCCCACAAGTTAAATTGAGTTTCTTTATGAGGGCTTTTGTAGCAACCATACGTTTCTCGTGACTGAATGAAACCTGTCTGTGAAAATGAAGTCTGTTTTTCCTGTGCATATTTTTTGTTTGTTTTGTTCATGCCCTCCCTCCTCTCCCCCCAGGGTTTAAAGCTCTTACAGAAACTTTCTTACGGCAGGAGAGTGGATTATCATCAAGATAACATGGAAACTCTTTTGAACTTTCTTGTTGATGCTGTGTAAGTTTCCCTTAATGTATAGTTGGTTTTATTTCAAAAAAATAAATGATTCTTTACGGAATTACCTGAAAAATCACAACCACTATAATATTCAAAACAAACTAAAAACACTTAAAGTTTATTTAAAAATTTCTTTATGTTGGCTTTTTTTTGTCTAATCTAGTAATCACTTTTGTTGAACCTATATTTGCAAAATTCTGCTGAAAATAATACAGTATATTCTAATTCAGCATTTTACAAGTGTTACTCTTTTTAGCTTAATTATCAAATCCTCAATTATTCTCATTGTTTAATTACTTTACTAGTTCTAAGTAATATTATACTGTTTTTTCTCCTTACACAGAATGGAAGGAAGAGAACTCCTTATGCCTTCTGTGCTTGGGTCGCTGGCTAATCTGTGTAGAAACAATGTTCTTGTCCAGTCAGCCATTCAAAATTCTGTACGTATGAATTTCCTCGTTTGTCTATGTAGGGCTCATTAATTATTAAAAATTGTGTTTTATTGTTTTCATGGATTTACAAAACTGCCAACCAATAATGATTTTAGTATTAATGTTACTTACGAGTTAACCTTTACTATTATCTTTAATTTTTCTGTGAGCATCACTTTTTTTGTATCTTTAGAGATACTATAAATAGTTCTTGAATTTTATGACATTTTGATTATAGTTTATTGATATCTTGGCGTGTTCTTTTTCTGCCCTTCAGGTCAAAGAGATAGAAATTCTATTACCTTTATTGTATTTACTCTTCCCTCTTTTCATGCCCTTTTTATAGCATCTTTTAATGAACTGAAGATCTTCTCTACTATATATATTGACATCTGTATTAAATTTTCAGTCCCAAAGGAGCAAGAAAGCACTATGGAAGACCCTGTGTTCATATTTTGACAATGATAACTATATGCTGGTTATCTCATCTCTGAGTGCCTTCACAAGTCTCAGACTGAACAATGCAGATGGACAAAAGGTTAGGAAGCTTTCCTGTTTTAGTTTTACCCATGACTTAGATAATTTAAAAAAAAAAAACAACTGAAAACTGTAAACCCCCTCCTCATTTACAAAGTAATGATACTGTTTATTTTTAAATCCCGCCAAATTGCTAGTAGGAGGACTGTGGAAGATCTAATTAAAAAAATTTTCAAACGGAAATCAACAACTGCAGAAACTATCAGGGCGCAATTTTGAAACAGTCTAATTAGGAATGATGTTTGACCCCTTTAGCGCAAATTGTCCATCCTATTGGTGAACTTTGTCTTTGAAGTCAATCGCTTGCGGACAAGAACGATAATTTTGTGTTCTCTTCTCATTCATAATAAATGTATTTCTTCAGCTTATCATGATAAGCAGATAAGTATTTTTTTTAAAAAAGAATTTGGCCCTTAAGACGTTATGTTTTTTTTTCATAAAAAATATGATTTTGGCATTTAAAAAAAATTATTTCACCTATGCAGGCATTTTTTGAGGCTAGCAATATTGAGCACATTCTTCAAATTATCTTCATGATCATGAGCAATGGGTTTAAAACAATGGCCTGGAAATATGCTGCTGATCTACTCACAGATCTTCTCAGACTTCCTCAGATGCAGATCTGCATCAAAAGGTTAGTTCTTGTAATGTATTTGGTCAACTGTTTATAAAAGTTAAAACTGGTCAGGGTAGCCCTCAGTAGGTCTAAGTAGGATTGTGAATTATATGCTCCTTATATAGTTCAAATATTGGTGTAATCATAAATTTGCCAGCAATCTCGAGTTTATTTTAAAAAAAAAATCATCCCCCATATTTTTTTCCTTTGTTTTTCACATTTCATCCACAATAATAGTTCGAACTTTTTTATAGGAAGTTTGTTACAGCCATTATAATTTCATCGATGCTTCATTGACTGTGTATAAAAAAAGGAGTGTAAATGATCTTTTTACTTTGCTTTTGCAGGTATCGTCATTTAACCAAATGTATGAGTGAAGTTCTGACCTTGCTTGCTACAGGCTCTGAGGAAAACATAGCTGAGGTAAGCATTGAATGCATGACATGTCTTTGGTTGGAGGGTCTTGGGAGAGCTTATTGGATATGTTTCTTCAATGAAGCTCAGCAATATGATTTTTTAAGCAAGCTGTAACATTTTTGTTTAATTAGTGAGGTAATTGACAATTGAAAGCCTGATATTTTATTTACATTTTATATTCATCTATTTTTACTTGTCATATAAATTTTTTTTTGCTAGCAGGGTAATCCAATCTTGCTGCCTCAGCAGTTTTTCTTATTTCTGCGATGAGAGCGACCCATCCCAGTCAATTCTCAACGATGGGATTTAGTTAGTGTATCCAAGTCTTTCTGTGAATTCATTTCCAGTTTTTTGGTGAAAAGTTTTTTGAAATCTTTATCAAGGTTACTGGAAGAGTCGTTTGATGTCTACCTCTTGCTCTTTTGTTGTTTTCTTAAAAAATAAGAGTGCATTAGAAAGTGATGTTTAGGTCTCTCCTCAATACATGCCCAATGAGTCTCCATCTTGCTTTGAGCACCTGCATAGAGAGGGGAACCTCTCCACACTTTTTGTTTAAAGAAGCATTGAATATTTTGGTAGGGTAACTGATTCTGAGAACATTTCTTGGGTGTTTTTCATGAAAAGAGACTAGTCTGTCCTCGTCTGTTTTGGTTTATTTATTATTATTATTATTTATTTGTTACACTTATATAGCGCTTTTTGTGGCAACTTCA
>BMAT01001470.1:65689-77989 GCA_019649035.1 Elysia marginata | reverse complement strand
GTCTAGTTCTTGTCTTAACTTTGAGATTTTGTCTGAGAAATAGCGGGCGAACCTATCAGGTAGTTCTTTCTTTGGTACGTCTTTAGGTAGCACAGGGGATGACAGTTTGCCACACACTTCATTAACTACTCTGTAAAGACCTTTTGATGTACTAGAATTTTTAATCCGACTAGCAAAAAGGGACTTCTTTTCCTTTGTTATGGTTGATTTAACTAAGTCCATCGCTTGTTTGTAAACTTGTCGGTCACTTGCGGTTCGAGACTTGTGCCATTTTCGCTCTGCTGTTCTCCGGCGGCGTTGAGCCTCTCGAACTGTTTCCGTAATCCAAGGGGTAGGCTGTCGGTCTGTAATTTTTGGTTAGGGCTCAGGTGCTGCAGTCGTACAGTAGCACTGACTTGAGTGGAGAATATTACTTGTTGATTTTTGTTGTTGTTTCCCTTATTTTACATGTTTGCCAATTTGTATTAATTTTTACAGCTTGTAGGTTTTCAAAATACAACCATCCAAGATGGTCAGTCTTTAAGAGTTTTTCATAAAAACGTTATTGTGATAAGATTTGCCATTTGGCAGTTTTCAATCCTCTAATGTAGAACACCTGTGGTGAGTCCAAAAGTTTTAAATCAGAATAATTAATCTGGTTTTAAAGACATAAATGTATTGGAGTGAAAAACAGATCTTTTCAACAGAAATTAAACTTTTGGTATATATAAAAATGACATTCCTGATTTGGGATTGTAGGCCATTGTTAATGACAGAGGTATTAAGATAATTTTGTATCTCATACTTTTTTCGTCTCCTATTTTGCAGTTTTTCCAAGTCTTGCTGAACATGTGCCAGGCTCCAGCAGTGCGCCAGACAGTCACTATTATTCTGTTCAGCTCCCTGACCCAAGGACGGCTCTCCTCTCAGACTTTAGTAGACAGAGTCCAGCAGCACACACAGCCCCTCGGTGCAGGCACTGACCCTCTTGTTGCTTGCCTACACTGGGCTGCCCACATGTCCAAGACAGACAACAGGGTAGCTTCTGCTGCTCTGGATTTCCTCATAGACTCTTGTCAGGTTGTGTGAATCTCATTATCGATCGAAATGCTTTTGAATAGTAAAATATATTTGTTTCAGAGTCAGTCCGAATGAGTCATGTGCTGTCACAATTTTGATTATTTTCAATGTGCATATTTGTACATTGATTGAATAAAGATAGATTCAAATTTTTAAAAAGAATGAAACACCATTGTTAAACAGATTTATTCTCTCTTATAATCCCTTTTCCAAAGTAAGCCCATGTAAGATGGAGCTGAGGTTATATTAAGGAATTTTCAATGTCTGGAAGTTCAGATAAAGGCATTGTCAAACAGTATCAGTGCCTTTGAATAAATGAACATTTTGGAATCTGACTGGATTTGGTTTTTTACATGACATCTATTTATGTGCCTATAGATAATTGATTAAAACACTGTATAATCAATAATAAAGCTTTACCTTTTAGCTTCATATGGATTTTTTTGTTACCATATTAAACTTATAAACCATGAAAGCTGAAGTAACTGATGGAAGCTGATAGATTTATGAACAAAAGAAAATAATATATCTGTTTTATATTTGTGAAAATTTCATTCTCACCTTCAGGATTGCATGTGTGGAGCTGACGGGTCAAAGACCCTGCAACATTTGATACCTGCTGTGGTAGAGCTGCTCAGACAGCAGGAGCAAACAAAATCTACAGAGAAAGTTACACCCATTGTGAGACTGCTGTCAGGTAGGTTTCTGAAATTACCATTACATAGCCATCTTTGAGGAGGGCTTGCCCAAGCGTTCAGAATAATTAAACATGTTTCAAGCATAAATCATATTCAGACAAATAGTTGATGATGAGAGTCTAGAATGACACACATATTAATAGTATTAATTCACCTGTCAATTATCTTTAAATAACATACTTTGGTGTGTGTGGGTGGGTGAAAACATTTAAGTTTACCACTTCATTTTTTCAGTCCCTGCTCCCTTCCTCTAAATATCCGTTAATGTTAGAGTCTTCCCTTATGTAAGTTCTTTAAAGATAAAATGAATGACCTCTCATTAACTTTTCTCTTTCATTTCTGTTTGTTCCAGTTTTATGTTCTGACAAGGAGAACAGAGCAAGTGTAGGGGCTTTACTGAAGGCATCTATCTTTTCACAGCTGGTAGAGAAGCAGCTCACCAACAGCTACATGTCTTATGTAGCAGCCACAACACCCTTTCTCGGAGATACAGATTTAAAGTATGTTTAGATACAATGTCAAATACGGGAAAATAGACTTTTCTTTTTTTTGTGTGTGTGGGATCCTCAGCAACTTAAGTAAAAGCCAAAAATGACAAAATAAGATCTTGTTCTTTATACCAAAATAAAATTTTATAAGATTTTATATATTATAAATGTAGTTATGTTATCCTTATTGAGTTAAAAAATCTGTCCTTAATTATTTTGCTATAACTACAGTTGTAATTCAACTGGGGGTAAACTGTTCAACAAAGGTAACATTCATAAAAGTTTGGAATGGATATTACTTTATTTATGCACCAGGCTACCAGAATAGCTCTAGATTGTTAAAATGTGTTCTATATTTCATTTGTGTATGTGGCATGTCTGAAGGAACCTCATCTGTATTAATTGTACTCTTAGCTGTATTGGTAAAGTGTGTGCCATTTTATTTGATAAATTTTCTTAAAATTTAGATACTTTACAGACAAATGTTATCAAAACTTACTAAGAGTTAAAAGCAAATCTAATTATATTTTAGTAAAGCAATCAATAGCGTTTGTTGAGAAGTTAGAAAGAGATTAATCATTTCATAACAGGTAGATTTTTCAAAATCTATAACTTTAAGACTAAGACTGACTGCCTTTGAGGCACTAACAATTTGTATTATATTTTTCTAAAACAGGAAAGTCAGTGGACACTGCATTCTACTTACTCTAGATCTTGCTGTGAAATTGCGGAAGTATGTGAAAGAGTTGCAGGAGTATCTCACGAAAATCTTGCATGTAAGTTTTCACTTAGGTATTTAAGTTATATGACACATGTCTTAGTGAATCTGGCTTTTATTATTTGAGAATTCTAAAAAGAGAGGCTCATAAAAAGATAAATGAAGAAGCTTGACATTTGAAGACAGCTGAGCTAGATTGAGAGTTTGTGCTTTTATAAAGTGCTTAAAAGTCAAAAAGAGATTTGGTCTTTTTGTCCCCAATCTTATTTTGGAACCCATTCAACTACTACTCAGACACATCAACACTGCCACATGCATTTAGTTATCAGTCATATGTTTGGCTCTCTTGATGTGTTGCAGAGATGTTTAAGAAATTAGGAAGTCTGCAAAATTATTGAGGGAACCTAACTGTATCTTTCCAATCTTGTCAGTTCAGAGGGCCTGCATATCTTGTAGATAAAGAATTATATTTCTTATATCAATATCTAAAACCGTCTTCTGTGTATTTTATAGCTAGGTTTTTTTTTTGCTCCATGGTACCCTAATATACTCTTTTTTCACCATATAATATCTTCATTACAAGAGTGCTTCTAATTCCTAGCTTTAAAATTTTTTTTTCAAATTTTTCAGTGATTCCTGTAATTGGACATTACCTTTTTTCTTCTCCCTTATTTTCCAATAGGATTCTCGTCTACTGGATGTACTAGCTATGGGTCTAGCGTCCCCAGACCAAGAGCATGTCAGTATGGCTCTGCAACTCATCTGTTTTGCCATGGGGACAGAGGAGGCTCAGCCTGATGTTATGTGAGGGTTTCTTTCTACGTTTTCAGCACAGCTTGAATTTTGAACGTAGCCAATAAGATGTTAGACTTAACAATCATTCATTTTAATTTCTGAGATTAAATTGATCTAGTAAATAATTGTAGGAATGATGAACGTACAGGGTAAGTTGTTAGGCTGAGAAGTTGTTTTGATGTTAACATGCATATATGTGTCTTCATTTAGTATAAGTTACTAGAAATTTTATTGAGAACTTCTTTCATTCTTTTAGTTTTTTTTACAAAAATTTATTTCTCCAGTTTATGCAGCTCAGTGGCTTGCCTCAACAAACAGAAGCATCAGCCAGCCTTCTCAAGGCATCACCTTTCTATGGATATAAACAGCTCGGATTCCTCTATCAGTAAGATCCCTCGTTTAGAGGGAGTCTACCATGCAGACAATAAAGAAAACCAGCGGCCGAGCCCTCTGTGCTGCAGCACGCCAGTTATGCAGGTGGAAAACATGGCCAGAAGAGAACCATCTGATAATAAACAGATACCTGGCAAGGAGCATCAGCAGCACTCAATCGAGAGCCTCATAGAGAGGATGGAATCAGTGATGGAGGTAGAAAGATAGCTCAATGTGTTTAATATGTACGGATGCCACTTTTCAGTTATTTTCTGTCTTGTTTTTAAGTTTGAGAAACCAAATAAACAGACGCAATTGAACAAGATTAATCCCATCAACAAAAATAACAATTTAGTGCCTCTAAATGATGTTTTTGTATATCTTAAACATATCGCCAGGATTTTCAGTTATTTTCAGAAAATGTGAGTGGCATTTCTGAACATGGTCTTTGATATCTTCAAGGGCAATAAGTATTAGACAGTTTATAGTGTGTTTTAGCTCACTAGTGCCTGCTGAATCAGGTACTTGTTTACTTTGAGGTTAGATAAAAAAAATTATTGACTTACTATTAAATATGTTGAGTGTTCTCAAATCCTTGCAGGAAAAAATGAATTTGAAAATTGAGCATGAATATTATTAATGCAAATTCTTTAAATTTTGGTTTGTGGAGTATTTGTTCCAAGAGCATGTATTTAGGCTGTGCAGTAAAGCTGTGCTTTGTTTAAAGTCTCTCTTGACAACTTTCCTTGTGCCTAGGGAGAATATTTAAAAACTTCAAAGTACTCTTAACATTAAATGATTTTAAAAGCCTAAAACAAATTTGAAAAGACCAAATGAACAAGAACACTTTTTTTTTCATTTTTTTCTAGGTATGGGCAACATTGTATGTATGTTTTTTTTTTTTTTAATTTTTTTATTCCAGCCAAAAGATTCTAAAAGTGCTGAGGTCATCGAGGTCTTTGAGCATCATATTAAAGCATTACAGGTATATCCACATATTTTTCTTATACCCTGACAAATTTACTGGAAACAGTAATTCAAATACTTGCATAATTTAAATTAAATTCAGATTGGCAATAATAACCTTCTTTTATAATGTATTTTGATAATGTAAAATGAAATTTTGTACCTGTGAGGTTTCAATATCTCAATTGGATTGTACTTCTGTTTTTGGAAAACTTATTTTTAGTGTTGCTTTTTTTTCTTCTTTTCTTCTAAACAAATAATAAGCATACACGTATAATATTTGTCTGAAATCGTATTTTAGATAAAAGAAGAACATCTGAACAACCTGCTTGAGGCGAAGGCAATAGCTGTGACGCAGGCGGACAGAGTGATAGCCCAGCTTAGGACTAGGGAGGCATCTCATGCTATTGAGGTGGGTACATGTTCTCACTCATTTAGGGATGTCATATCTCCTGTTACTCTGGGGTTTTTCTATTGTTGTTTTTTTTAACTGTTGGAAATTTTGGGTTGTGTGTATTTCTTTTATCAATTATTGAAACCATATTGGGTATTGCACAACTTTATTTTACCTGCAATATAATGCTTAAATTTTCTACTCCCCCTCCCCCTACTATCATTTAGCATCCTTTGCTATAGATCTACTCGATTATCCAAATATACACTTTTTCCCTTTCTAATTAAAACTATTTTTTTTTTTTACTCCTACCAGATTTGATGTATTTCTTACCCGAGAAGTTTAGGATAACTATTTTAAGAGGCACCTTGCAAATGAGTACATTTTGTTTTTCTACGATGAATTTTCCTCCTACCCACCTCCACTTATTTCTTACCAGGCAAATTGTAAATAACCATTTCATGGGCTGTCTTGCAAATGAACAAATTTTATTTTTTTCTGCTCTCTTGTATTTAGATGAAGAAGCTACAGAGTGTTTTGAAAAAGTCTGAGGGTAAAATAGAGCAAACTGTGTCTGAGATGAATGGACTTAGGATACAGTCTGAACAGCTGAAGGCCCAGCTAGATAAACAGTGAGTAGACCTAAAATTAGGCTTGAACAGTACAGTATAAAGTAAGAGAATCTTTGTTCCTAGTTGAGAAAGAGAAGATGTTCAATCTGAAGCAGTTTCAACATTTGCCTCTTGAAAGGCAATGCGACTTTATGACAACCATAAGTTTGCAATGAAGAATTTCCCTAAGATAGTTTTTGGCATTAATTTTACTGTTGTCATAAATAAAGACATTTATCTTGTGTTAATTTTTATGTGGCAATGGAGCAACTAGCAAATGGTTTTTTTTCTGGGAAAAGTGTTATAGATTTTACACCCTCTAAATTTTCTGAAAGACATTTGTAAAAAACAACTAATCTCTTGTGAATGGGTCTTTCTACCTTTATTTTGTTTTGCAAACAGTCCCTATAAATTGGACTTTGGAAAGTAGAAGTTTTATTATTAGTCTCTCTCTTACTGTTTTATATGTGTGAAAGTTTCAAACCAATTCGACTTTGGGAAGCCTAGAAAAAAATGCACTTTTAAAAATATCAATAGCTTTGAAAGTAGCAATGAGCTTGATTATTTAAAAATAATGAATTTTACAGACTTTGAAAAAAAAAAAAGGTTGACAGAGGTACACAAAAAAATTTGGCCTGCTTTTAAATTCTGAAATTCAAAAGTAGAATCTAGGTTAAATCTAGATCTAGAATCTAGATTGAATGTTTAAAAATAATTATGATTATATTTAGAAACTACCCTGGATAATAAACATTTACATTTTTATCTAGAGTCTAGATTAGGCCTATATCCAGCGGTTTCAGATTTTAGATGTCATGGTATCTTCCATTTTAAGCTCTGTGTTACATGTTTTCTTCTGTTTTAGCCTCTGCCAAGGCTCTGCATGTATAGTTTTTTCCAATTTTTGAAGATAAACATTACTGAATGCCGATTACCACATTGAACTTATTATGACTGGTTTCTTCACAGTTGTTACACAGTACTTCATGAGGACCAACAAAAAAAAAGGGAAGCTTTTAGCAAGGTTAAGTAAACATGTCAAGACACTGTGTATCTTTCTTGTTTAACACGGCAGGCAAAATAATGTTCTCAAATGTAACTTTACTAAAGCTGTATTTTTTTCCCCTTTCTTGCAGACTTGAAGGAAAAGTGGAGGAGATTGAAACTCTGAACAAAAAGTACTCTGCCTTGACAGAAAAGTAAGTTGTGCTTTTGTGGAATGAAATGATAGATTTGTTGTCATGTTTTCCGCAAGTTAAGTTATTTGTCAAGAGGATAACTTACCATCACAACTGAGCAGTATGTTTACATGATCAATTGGTTGTGTCCTGCAGAATGCTGTAAATATAAGTTGAAGAGTAAATCTAAAATTTCATGATAAGAACTTGTCTAAAATGTAATGAAAAAAAAAATAATAAACTTAATCTGTATATTCATTGACTCCTAAATGATAAAAATCTGATTTTTCAAAATGTCAAAATACAATAAAAAGACTGCCCCCCCTCTAAAAAAGAAATTCTGCCAATTTGATACTTATTTAATAATAATAATAATAACAGCAACCATTTATTGAGCGCTTTCCCTCAAAAGATAGATGATGAGATGAAAAAGGAGTAAAGCTAAAAATTAAAAAAAACAACAACAACCAAAAACCCAGGTCAACTCATTTATCGGCAGCTTCAATAATTTGAGCCTTTTCAGAGGTTAAATTCTGTAAAAGAAGTTTGTCGTACACAAAATTACCAAAACGTTATAACTATTACATTTTAGCGCTGAGATTCGTAATACATAGTAAAAATTTGTTCTGAAATCAACCGTAGAGCTGTGCAAACAACACAAGATCTATTGCTTGCTATGTCTTTTGTAATATTTTTATTAAAAAACCATATTTTAACTATGTACCGTGTCACAATCAAAGAATTTAACCTAGGGCTAGAATAATTGATTCATAGTTAATTTAACTTTGTGCTAGAATGATTGATTCATAATCAAAACCTTTATTAAGACGACAATTATGAACCAGATTGCAGGTACCATGATCTTTTAAAGAGAGGTCATCCTAGCATAACATATATTACTCTCCCACACAGATGAGATCTTTGGATCTTTTGAAAATAATATATTTTTGTTTACCTTACACAGGTGCAGTGAACTTCAAGACATGATATCAACAGCAAAACAAGAAAAGAAGTCCCTCTCTAACATGCTGGATGATCTTCAGAAAGCACATGAAACACTAAAGGAACAATACACCATGTGAGAAAATAATAAAATAAACCCTTCTGGGTGTGAAACCTGGCCTAATTTTAGGGGCACAGAACAACTTTTGCCAAATCAGGAGTTTAATGAGTACAATGGTCAGAAGATTCAAAGCTTCAAATTTTTAATATCTATTCAAAGCGTATTTGTGGAGGTTAATTATTTTTTACTAGAAATTAATTCTTAAAATTAGTTATATTGCTTGGTGTTGTTGTTGAAAAAGCCCCCATAACATACAAATTAGTTTGGTATCTTTACATTTAAATTTGTAATATATAATAGAACCCTTTGGTTCATTTGTCTCTTAATCATTCCTGTTACTCAGATATCAGAAAACTGAATTTGAAAAACTTATTTAAAGTGCTTTTCCAATTTTTTTTACTACTGAAATCATCAAAAAGCCTTAATCCTAAAAAATTTATGACAGTTTTAGCATTTTTTAAACTCAGAGAGGTGTGTATCAACACCTTAGCATATGACAATTGCAATACTCATCTTTTTTGGACTAGGTGGGAAGACAATTTTTTTTCTATTCAAAATAGCCTTCAAGTTTTGAGATATAAATTTTTTCTCATGTGTCAGATCATGTGGTCAGAGTAAACAGCTGGAGGAGGAGAGAAAGACACTGTCCAAGCAGCTGAAGGAGAAAGAGCAAGCACTTCAGAGTAGGTTTATCTAGCCAAAGATATCCTCTTTGGATTGTAACTGAGTTTGAAAAATTAGTATAATAAAATTATATCTTAACAGGGCTGGGACTCTTCAGTCTTTAGGCTGACTTCAGCCTAAATTGTTTTTGAAAATGAATTAAAGATACCACCGAAAGCCCTTATTGTAGTCCTTTACTTTCAAAACATGCCCCTGGAACCTCACTTCCAGCCTTTATAACAAATAACTTTTCTCAGCCCTGCTTAAAGGCTCAAGGTACAACAACATGATTGTCACCCCCACAGAAAAAAAATTGTGCATAGGTTCAAGAGCCAATCTTGAATTAAATTCATTACCATCCAATGCTAATACAATGCCAACTTGAGACAAAAATACTAGTGTCACCTGTGAAAAGAGAAGGGTAAACTAAATGTGCATTTTATTTTAAATCTAAGACTTGCTCTAGGATTATCTGTACATGAACTTGTCTCATACACAGATACATATTTATGTGAGTCAAATAATAAATAATAATAATAATAATGTATTTTTATAGTGCCTACAATCCACAGAAAAGAACCCGATGGCGCTTTTACATATATATTTGTAGACATTAAAATTTGTGTACATGATATAGTATATTACATGAAAAAATAAAAAAGTGTAAACATTTATAAGTACATACTAACTAAAAAGGTATAAAGAGAAATAGTCCTAATTATTGCTGATCTGAAAATTAAAGGCAGCAAAAATCTAGTGATAAGCTTTTCTGTACATTTCTGTTTTAAGATGGGATTTAAATGACATATAAGTAAGACACTTCTTAGTTTCAGTAGACAAGCTGTTCCAAAGCTTAGGGGCATAGAAAAAGAAAGAACGCTCTTCAAGTTTTGATTTACATATATGTTTAGTTAAAAGGTTTTCATTTGCTGATCTTAAAACTTAGTTAGGTGTGTAAACCTCGATGAGGTCGTTAAGATAGGAGAGGGCCAGTCCATTTAGACATTTAAAAACATGGCAGGCGATTTTAAAATCTATTATATGCTTAATAGGTAGCCAGTGAAGATCTTTTAAAATTGTAAATGAATCATCTCTCAGATTTTTCCTTGCCACTAGTCTAGCAGCTCTATTCTGAATTTTCTGTAGTCTTTCAATAAGATAAAATGGGATTCCCACCAAGAGTGAATTGCAATAGTCTAAACGACTTGTTATAAGAGAATGCACACGCGTATGTGCTGTTTGCATATCAATCAGGTTTCTAATTTTCCCTAGGTTCCTGAGATGAAAATGGCAGCTTTGACTTAACTTTTTTATATGATGTTCCATATTTAGTTTAGAATCAAAATGAACTCCCAGATTTCTCACTACTTTACTTGTAGGAATAGAAAGACTTTCTCAAGCGAATTTTAATTTATACACAGCCTCATTCTTATTGGGATATGTTTTTCTTGACAAGAAAATTACTTCTGTTTTTTTTTCATTTAATTTTAACTTATTTATAGTCATCCAAAGGAATGAGATTTCAACAAGAGTAGCGGATCTTTCCTGGTGTCTCTCCACTATCTTATGAATACAAATATTACAATCTTTTAAAATTTATGCGACAGATTTGTTTTGAAGATAAACTTTTTATTTAGCTCTATAGTTTTTAAGTTCTAGATTTCAAATTGTTTATAAAAGTAAGAAACTTACCCTACAATCTAGGTCCAGATTACAATAACCACTATAGTATTTTGGAGTGTTGTCTTCTGGAAAAGGGACGTTACTCTTGTTTTACCTCTAATCTCATTCCCTATATTTAATTTCGTCAAGGCATTCTTCAATTTTATCTAGAGATGTATTTAAAGGTAGGTATATTTGTGTGTCATCAGCATAGAGGTGAAAATCAAGGTTATATTTATCGTCAAATACCTTTGACACTGTAATTGAAGGGAATGATTTTGAGCAAATTCTTCTTTGCTGTTGTTTAATCATCAGTTTATTGTTTCAACAGTTCAGAATTGCCAAGCAAATAAGCAATAAACTTTAATTTGAAATTTTATAATTCACTCTCAAAATTATTGCAAAAAGTTACATATTTGCATCTTGTTTTTGACCAAAGCGAGATTTGAAAAAATTTTTCAAAAAGAATGCCCAATCGTTGTGAAATTTAGTTTGAAGGTTGTTTCAAATTATTCATTTTTTTCTCTCTTTGGCAGAAAGCACAAGTTCTCTTCAAGCACTTCAGACCAAGTATAAGGAAACTGAGAAGGAAAGGTTGGAGTTGGAGAAAGAGAAAGATGACTTTGAGGTTTATGTAGACAAATTAAGAGATCAGCTGAGCACCAGTGAGAACTCATGCAGACTCTTCAAGCAAAGGGTGAGTTTTGCATCATTTTGTTATCTGTCCTCCTTTTCTGGAAAGACAGGCAGCCAAGTAAGCAGAATTTTTTACTTTGCTTGACATTTGAAATATATATCCTAAACTCTGAACACGGGCTAGTGTACAGCAGCGGCAACAGCTTTTATAAAATACGCAAAAGAAAGCCATATTATTGTGCAGACATTGTCTTTAAGGTTGGAGATGACCAGTTAGAGGGCTACTTCCTGTTTCATGCAAAATCATGTTTCTTCACCATGGTATTGGTAAATTGTAGGATGGACATGGATGGGGGGATAGAAAGCTAGGATCAGTTTTAGGAGCTTCAAGCCTTTATGGCATTGACGTCCATGACAGTTCAAAGCTTCCAAAATGATATTGTATATCTAGAATTCTTGAAAGTCTGTGAAAGCTCAAGACCCTATGTAAATATATCTCTGACTGGATATTTTTGTTTAGCCATTAACTTGCCATACCATACTTTTACTTGATCTTGCATTTTGACTTTTCATCCCTATGTTATGTTGATCTACTGGGCACAAAAATTAGGTTGTTCTGTATTAGGAAACTTAGAACTGCAACTTTACTTTACTCACTTCATGTTTCTGTGTATTTTCAATTTTAAAAAAATTTGGCGCAGAAAAGGCTTTTACAAATTTTTTTTTTCATTTTTTGGGGTTAGAAATTATTTAGTTTTGTCTGAGGACTTTCATTCATTTTTTAAAATTTGTGTATTTTCTGTTTTCTTGCCTTGTTTTGTCCAGGTGGGTATATTAGAGGGCATCAACCAAGAGCAAGACACCAAGCTAGAGCAACAAACTAAACGTATTGCTGAAGTGGAGGCGGAGCTCGAGAAACACAACCAGATTGTCTCTTTCATCACAAGCATGAACCTCAACACTGGCCAGGGTGGGGCTAGCAAGAAATGAAAAAAAA
>BMAT01001470.1:17841-32879 GCA_019649035.1 Elysia marginata | reverse complement strand
TGTGTCATCTTGCTCCACAAGCGTTATGACTTCGTGTAAGCTAAACAACCTGTAAAGATATACCAGCCAAAAGAAATGTGAATTTCGCCTCATATAAATCATATCCTTAGACACTTACTGACTTAGCTTCAATTTACGTTGTGGTTTTGTAATTATGGCACGAAGATAGGCTTATAAAGCTGCATAAGCATAATCTACTAACTAAATCTAGAAAAAAAAGTGTGTCTAAACAACCCTAGTGCATATACTTGAAACTTCATAATGATAGAAACTGATTTTTTTTAAATTCAGATAAAGAACTATACAGATCGGCAAAACACTTTCTACAAATCCTACCCGCTACCCTCTCACTGCTAGCGTTCCACTTCTGGAGCGCTGCATTGACAGGAAATTAGACCTAGAAAAGTTATGTCAAATGTGCCTGGAATTGGTTGTATTTGTTAGATAAATGGTTATTCTTTAAAGTTATGGAGAATAATTAAGTCAGAAATAGGTAAAATGTTGAATTTCACACATACCTTTGTGGTCCATGCATTTTTTCTTGATTATTGTTAGCAGCCATCTTGGAACAAGAACGGTAACTCTAAAAATGTAGTCTCTTAAAAATGTTGATATAATAGAAAACTCCAATTACTTTTGAAGGGACGGAGAACAATTTTAGTAGTAATGGAAAATTTTAAGGCCGCATGAGCCTCATCCAAAAAAACGCCCCATAAGTAGAACGCTAGCATAAAATGGGTTAATACAGAAAACGGGAATTAATCTTTATGAAAAGGAGCTCTCTCATAAGTAAAATTTTCTACACACGACTCATTTGGACTGGTTGCGAGGCGTATATTTATACTCGCATAAAAAAAACCCGTAATAAGAATTTCGTCTTGGACAATCAAACAGTCGAACGACGCTAACTTTTTTTTTTGTTACCGGTACCCGATAGAATAATGCATACATTTCAGACCCTTCACGCCATATTCACAATAATAACTCCCTCCCACCCTGTTTTTTTTTACCTATTCAGCTCCAGGTAGCACAATTACTACCCTTAATATATCAAAGATAAGAAAAAAATCTTCACGAATGTAATGTTTGTGTTTGTCCTTCGGTATGCTTGCTAAACAGTTACTTTATTCATTGACAAAGTAGAGCAATACCATTTAAGATATGCTTTATGGCGATCCGTTTCTTCCAGTTCACGGTACTGATCGTCTCCTAAGCTTACTAAAGATGCTCATACTGAGATACAGAGCAGCGCCCCCCCCCACCCCTTCCCCAGTAGCTAAGGAAGCTGTATGGAGCAGTTAACTTTTTATTGGCGGACCATGTTTACAGCGTCATTGTGGAATAATTACACCCAGTTATATAACCGGCTATTAAAAGCGACTGTTATCTTTCTAAATCTGTCCCATCAAGCCCGCGCAGTTCCAGTCTTTCAGTTTTAGGATGGCCGACTTGACAACAAGATCGGTTGCCAAGGTAACGCCAAACGTATTGATTGTGTCACCAGTGCACACCGCCTCGGATTCTCGGGCGTGACTTGACAACAAACTGGCGGCTTGCTCTGATGGGTGGTTTCGATTACTTGCAAGAACCCGAATACAGGTATTGAAAAAACGTCCAACCATAGGAATAATTTTAAAAATATTTCTTTCTCACGTTTTATGCGACAGAATCGGAATAAAAACAACTTTTTCTAGGACTCAAGAGCAATGGTATGTGGGCATTTAGATCTTATGAGCATAACATAAAGAAGCCAAAATTCCAAGAGGCATCTCTTTCCCTGAAAAAAGGAAAAGAAAACAAAATAAAAACACATAAATTGACAAAAACAGCAACAACAACAACTGGACAACAGACATAAGTCAATTATGGCCACAGATATTTATTAAATAAACACAAGGAAGAGCACTGTTTGTTCTTCTTCTTCTTCTCCTTCTTCTTCTTCTTCTTCTTCTTCTTCTTCTTCTTCTTCTTCTTCTTCTTCTTCTTCTTCTTCTTCTTCTTCTTCTTCTTCTTCTTCTTCTTGTTGCTGTTGTTATTATTATTATTGTTATTATTATTATTGATATTATTATTGTTATTATTATTATTGATATTATTATTGTTATTATATTATTATTATGATTATTATTATTATTATTATTATTATTATTATTATTATTCAAGTTAGACCGAATATTCGAAAAATTATGGCGTGTCACAACTTTGCTTTACCTTCACGACCATGGCCTTCTCTACCCATTTTCACGATAAAGGTTTGTAAACTGCTTGGGCTATACTAACTAGAAGAAAAAAAACCAGTTTCTAAATGTTAAACTATCGATTCTGCTCATGCGGCATCTGTGTGCTTGTATGGTCGAGCCAAGTGCGATGAGCTATTAAAAGAAAATCAGTTATCGGGAAATTATCAGCCCATCTCGTGTCTTCCACTCTGGTCGCATTGTTTCCTCCATCAACTGAACCTGCCAGTCTGTGGTTCTCTGTCTTTTGTACACAGACAGACGACACGGTTTGCGACGATGCTTCCAGATGAGCTTTCCACAGACCTGCGGCATTTGATAGAATACCATCTTTGAGTTTTGTTATTTACCGCTGACATTGTTGTTATCGAATTGATGCTTAGTTTGTTCAGAAGGTATAGAGGTTCGATAAAGATGTTTATAAAATATTCAGAACCTGTGCTGTACATATGTGGATAGATTACCTGACAAAAACTTGGTGTTTTTGAAGAAGCCAGATATAACCCGGGGAGGTAATCCTCCTTCACCGCAGACATTTTATAGCCTAGGTCTGCCAGTTTGATTTGTAAGATAATGGCTTGATGAACATGTAAATAAAATGCTCGAGAACTTTGCTGTACCTATGTGAACAAGCTCCACGACAAAGATTAATCGTTAATTTTTTTGAAGGAGCCAGTTAAAACTCGGAGAGGTAGGCTTAACCCCCTTCATTATAGAGGTTATTCTACGGCTACAGCCTGCCAATTTCGAGATGTCCAGTGTTTATCATGAGTCAGCAATATCCAGCAAACGGGATTTGTTCGTCGTCTGTAAGTTCCCGATGCCGTCGTCACCAATCTTTGTGTGGTCATTACGAGAGATCTCATTCTAGACTTTTGATCCCGTAAGACACCTATGACGGCGCTGAGATTGTATAAAGGTAAGCAAGCCTACCACGAGAGCCACCTTCGCAATTTTACATGTTGTTATTCTATAGGCGTTGTAACATTGAGATCATAGAAAAAAAAAACGCATTTTTATTTCACAAGATACAATCATAACAATAACATTTTCGTCATCTTAATTCAATACAAAACTTGGAGAGTGCATGCAAAGACTAAATAATAGAATTTAATAATCTTTGGTTAAAACACTACTGATTGCTTTTTGGAATGGGTGATACTGGTCGAGGTGATTCCGAATTAATTCTAACAGTGGAAAAAGTGAGACTCTTTATTAAGAAAAATCAATCTAATCAAGTACCGTGAAATTTTTTTAAACCTTTCATTTTTAACACCGTAAATAAACTACCATACAAAATTTGAGGGAAAATAATTGAAAATGAGCCACGGAACGTCTGATTCAGCAAAACTCGCAAGCGAGACTAATTATCCAAAGACTTTCAAACTTCTACGTGTGTATAAATCATCATTCTTTTAAGTAATAGTCATCTCGACAAAATGAAAAGCCGTAATTGACAAGTGTTTTTTCTCTTCAAACTCTTAGATATTTAAAAGTGGTTGATTAATCGTGTTGCGACGGCTAAAACAATGCTATGGCAATGGCAATACAAATTATGTATTGTTTTCTTAGATCTTTTTGTTCGGTTACTCGTTGATCATGTGCCGCACACATTTAAAAACAATTTTGATTTCAATTTGACCTGAAAATGACCTTCATCTTGAAATAGAAGAAAACTTGACACGCAGGACCCAAAGGCTGAAATGAAAGAAAGTATAAGACGCAGAGCCTGAAAAATTAAGAAAATATGACGCCCCAATTCTAGGCCAGATTATCCCTAATCTAGACCTAGATCAAGATATCTTCTAGATCTGGATCTAAATCTTGATTATCTGTATTGGTTTGTAGATTTAAGTCATATATTTTGACACTTGATCTGTATTATAGACCTAAATGTAACCTAGATCTACTTCTAAATATAGAATTTAACAAACGATGTTGGGACACAGGCGAAATTATAACTTACTTCTGTGTAATATTCAGCCTAAAATTTTCCAAGTGTCTAAAATTCGCCCTTAAAAAAATTGGCCCAATTACAACGACTAAAACAAAACTATGGTACCGACAATGAGATATTGGTTATTAGGTCTGTACGGAGAGGTCACAATTTGCACACTTCTTTCTATCATTTTTTTTTAAATTGGTAGGCCACGGAAGAACACACATACACATAATAGTTTCGTCTGCTTTGTTTCTTGGATTCTGTAGATTTTCAGTTAGATCTATGTCCAAAGTTTAGATTTAAAGTCTCCGAATTCAACCTGCATCTAGAAATTAACTTAGATAATCTAGATTTAGGACTAGGTAAAGAAGATATCTTGATGTAGAATGCGAATTAGCCCTGATCTAGACTAGGTTTTGGGCGCCATTTTTCTTCCATTTTCGTCTCTGGATGTCATGTTTTCTTCTGTTTTAGGTCTACGTGTCAAGTGTCGAAATTGCATATTGCTTACAGTCATTTTTTTGGCCATTTAGGAATAAGCCTCCAGCAGCGGTAAAAGAACAATCTTGGCGTCAGATTTTATTTAATTTATTCTAACACATGCCGATTCATTTAAAAATGTCCGACAAAAATGTGTAAAATGTGACCTTTTCTTACAGACCTACACGATCTGGATAATTTTGTAGTATGAACACGATAAAGCCGCCAGTTTAGAAAATAGAAGGAAACTTGACAAGCATAGCCTTGGCGCAAACGAAAGAAAACGTAAGACCCAGAGCCTATACAGAAAAAAAAATGACGCCCGCAACCTAGGCTAGATTTTGATCAAGATATCTTCTAGATTTAAGTAATGTGATCTAAGTAATATACACTAATCGACATCCTATTTTTTAAAATTCAGAACTTAATATACGAAGTTCTGCAGACGAAAAAACTATAATTTATGACCTTCCAACTTTTTTAGTGTGTAAGTAATCACACCCAAAGTTAAAAATTTAGAAGATCTTTCTGTTATCTTTCTATTATAGAGCCAAGGCAGAATTTTGTGAGCAGTAGATACTCAGAAATTAAACAATGAAAAAAAAAAACTTCATCAGTACCCTTAAAATGGAACGTAGTGTTGATGTATAGTACTTTTATCATTTGAATCAAATATGTTAAAAGAAAACCCTTTTTAAATTAAATTCAACCCTTTTGGGTCGACCACAATCATTTGCTACGGGCACAGTATTTTCACTTTCAAGTACCACCATGGAGGCCTAACGTTCGGAAAAAGCTTACATAAAAATTAGACCGGCTCTGTGGCCTAGCGGTAAGACACTCGCTCAGAGATCGGGAGGTGCGTTGTTCGATCTCCGGCCGAGTCAAACCAAGGACTTTAAATTTGGTATAAGCAACTGATCCACCTATTCTCTGACATTATGGTTTAGTATTATGTCTAGTCGGCCCAGTGTCAGGATAATGTGACTGAGTGTGGTATACGCAAGCGCTCCTTACACCACAGTGTGGCAGCACACTTTCAATTGTCCCTAGCGCCGTCTCTGGCATAACCTCGAAGTTGACTGGGACGGTGAAAATTCAAACAACCAACCAACTACGTAAATTTAGCGCGGATAGACACATGACATTGTGAATAAATATTTAAACCGAAACAGTTCTAGACTGAAACCGAACTTGCAAACAAATCTGTCGTGTGAAGTACTTATATAGATTTTAGATTTAGACAAAGGTTTTAGATCTACATTAGACCTAAAATAAGTTTAAATTTACTTAGCAGAATTGAAAAAGAGAACAAAAACAAAAATAACCTATGGACAACAGGTCTCGCTATCGAGACTGTGCACATGACGTAAATGGCTGACTATACTGGAAGTTGGAGTAAAAATCTTTTGCGGAATGAATCAATGTAACCTACTTTACGCAGATCTCATTTGATCCTCAGCACAAAAGAGTTATACTCTAACTTCCGGGATCGTTTGCAATTTTGATAGCGAAATGCAATATTTTTCAATGTGCACAGTATCAATAGATGGAGATAGATCGAAAATCTAGAAAGATTTTGAGTAACGGTAACTGGAGATTTATAACTAGAGTTTGGGAGAAATGAAGACAGGTTTTGCGCCAGAGATGTTACACTCTAGTCTGCCGTCAACAAATAATAATTAAAGCAAAAGATAGCATTGTCTACTTCACTCATAACGTATTTCACCATTTAGCTTTGATGCAGTTAAGTTGGTAAGTTCAATAGAATAGTTTTGTCATTTTCGAGATCTAGTTGTATGCATTTCGGTTTTCTAAAAGGTTAAACATTTTTTCCCTTATGTTTCTAAAAGTGTGTTTAACTTGCTAAGAAAAATTACCGTGAGTAGGAACTGTGAAATAAGTTGTGCATGGCGCTATCACTTCGTAATAAAGCAAAATTAAAACTCAAGATTCACTCATTTCAACTTTTTTTTCCGATCATGTCTGGAACTGAAAGTTCGATCCATCATGATAATATTTTAACTAGCATATTCAATCTTCACCATGATATAAATTTATTAAACAGAAGTATTCAATTGCGAAAAATAGTGACGAAAGGGTGAGTTTTGAAAAAAAAAAGGTTAAATAAATGAAAAAATTAGACATACAAACGAAAAAAAATGAACAAAAATTAAAGAATGTAAGATACTAGTTCAAAGTATTTTCATGTTATGTAAAATCCCACCCCCTCCTAAACACACACGTAGCCTACACAACGACACATCGACTTGACGATATCGCGATTTAAATAGCCCAGGGAAACATACGATGTCGTGAATGATGAAATAATGTCTTTGCATCATTGTGGTCTATTTACATGCGTGAACTCACTCTATACAAAAACGGTACATGCCGACTTTTCATGACATCAGTAAAACCTAGTTTAAATTTTAATATATCTGCCCCTTGAATCTCCTTTTTGAAATGACAAGACAGCTGGAGTATTACGTTGCACCGAGTTTTATAAGCTCTTCAAGATTTATATAAGTTATAAAGACTATTTCAGGTCTTTGTGCTTATAGCGTGATCGATGATTGAGGGCAAACATAATTAGATTACTGTCCGTTGGAGGGATGTTATACTGTCTGTAGACAGCTTTTTGGCATTAATATTTTCATTGATTTCAAGAGTTTTTATATAGATTCTTCTTCTTCTTCTTCTTCTTTCCCCCTTCTTCCTCATCCTCTGTCCCCATTCAAATTGCTATTATTGTTATTGCAATCATGCTCAAATATTTCAACCCCTACTTCTTTGTATGCAGTAAAAAGCTTGACGCCAAACTCATCTCTCACTCAGGGTAAAAAAAAGCTGATCAAAGAGAAAAAAATATGGTTTACGCTGCTGATTGCATATACACAAAACCTTTCAAAGAGATCATATATTGATAACCACGGATCAGTCCTGGTTATTTGTTTCTCTCTCTCTTTTCTTCTCTATTTCTCTCTCTCTCTAACTCTCTCGCCCTGCCGGACTTCTAACTCGACTTGTTTTCTAACATCTCTGTTTGTCGTTCTGTCAGTCATTATGTATATTAGTCTATGTTGCTATCTATCTATCTATCTATCTATCTATCTATCTATCTATCTATCTATCTATCTACCCATCCCTCTGCCTATGTATGTATTTATGTATGTATCTATCTATCGATCTATCTAGCTAGCTACATGTCTAGCTATCTGTCTATCTGTCTTCTACGCATTTATCTATCTATCTATCTATCTATCTATCTATCTATCTATCTATCCACCCACAAACAAACCCATTTATCTATGTATCCTCCAAAAACGAACACATTCTTCTATAACGGTTTCTCTCTATCTATTTATATATCTATATCGGTACGTATCTACCTATGATAAACCCTCCGGCGCTAGATTATCTCTCAAAACGCAAGCACTGGCACCGTGTGACAGTCCTTTTGCATTTTGTTTTGTAGACGTAGGTCTTTCGGTTCACGATCGACTGGCCGAGAGGCTAGTGACCTGGCAGGTCAGAGAACTTTCCATGACGTTATTCCAACGACCTGCTATGGATTTTGCTGTTAAGGCGAGGATCAGCCGACCAGAAGATCATCGGCTGAAGGTCGCGGCAGGAGATCTCTTCATCTGTCTTTATCAGATGCTCTCGAACGCAGACAAATCATTTCCAAAAGTTATCCCCAGTACTGCAGCCGGTCACATGATATATTTTTTTAGAATTTAGCTGCCTGAAACCTGTTTTCATTATTTCTTAGTTTCGGTGCAACAAGTTTTCATTTACTTCTCCGCCCTCCTAGGACCCTTCTATCTCAGACACATATGGGCCCCCCTCCCTACGCTATCTCTCTCTCTCTCTCTCTCTCTCTCTCTCTCTCTCTCTTTCACATTTTTATTTCATGTTGCTATTGCGTTAGTCACGATCTTTTTATCAACCCATCTACAGATGATGATATATATCTGGCGTATCTAGTACCCTCTTAATCTAAACATTTTTACAACTCTTGTTATTAATTATCCACTCATTCTTTCGCCCTTTGCAAAACCCACCACAATAAATTTTAAAATGTAAAACCCCTTTTTAATTTATTTTGATATGTATCCCTTTACACACTCGAAATTTGCGCCTACAGCTACCTCCCCCCCCCCAAACCCCAACAATTTTCTCCGTGGAGCTCCGTTATCCACCAGAGCATAGGTACTGAGATAAAAACTTAACATTTCAGAATTTAAAAAAAAAGCCTTTTCTCCTTATTCATTGCAAATCAAGTCATCGATGAAACCGATTGGTGCTTCGCTGCATCCACAACTTCCACTATCAATTATGCTATAGGAAATGAGAATAGAGGCAACAGGAGAGTTGAGCTCCTTTTGTGGAAGAACTCTCCGGAAATACTATTGTCGTTTTATCTATACCTAGATAATAAGGGTTTTATTTAGGTGTTTCTTATTTTTATCAAAAATTTACAACTTCAAACTAAAATAAAAGAGTAAAGGTATATACAATTTGTATATTGAATTCAAATTAGTCTTGTAAATTTTGATAGACTTCAATCCAAAAAGTAGCAGATTGTCGCATTTCATTTTCATAATAGGTTTGTCTTTCACATATATTCCAAGCAGACGTTAGCACATGAATCGGCATATTACTCTATTCTCAACTAAATCGCTTGCTCTCTCTCTCCCTTCCTTTCATACAATCAGTATAAGCCCCTGCGTTTCTATCTGCCTGTCTTTCTAAATGAGTATACCAGTAAACTGCCAGCGAATTTTTTGGTTTTCAGCATAGATAGTGGAGATCAGAATAAATAGTGGAGGCAGCCACCGCGCAATCAAATGATTGAAAGATTTTAAAGGTATGAAATTAGCAGTAGAGAGAAGTAGGCATTTTAGTGGAAATGCCCGAAGTGTCTGCCCTTCCACTGCTAACTTCATATCTTTAAAATCTTTCAATCAAAGATAGTAGAGTTTGTTCAAGTAAAGAATCTAAGAATGGGATGCTCTCCAATTAAAAAGTTCCCTTCTTTTCTCTTTGGCCCCATACTGTTGTATTGACTACATTGTATTTGTCTTCCTCTTTCCGCAGGCTTACCTTCTGCGTATCTAATATTCTGTTTTTCTTTCCTCTCAACGCCTTCTCTTTATGTTTTCGTATTTCCCTGTAACCATTTCATCCGTCTCTTTATCATATTCCACCTCTCTCCCTCTCGCTATGTATTTACGTCTCTGTTTAAATATGCCTGCCTGTGTCTTCCTCTCCCACCTTCTCTTTTATCCCTTAAACACGAGTTTGCCATCTTTGCGTCTGCGTCTAATATTCTGTTTTTGAGTTTCATGTCAACGCCTTCTCTTTATTTTATCATCTCCCTATAATTGTTTTATCCTCCTTTTATTTCCTCAGCTTCTCTCTCCTTATCTCTCTATTTACCTATCTCTCTTTCTCTCTCGGTTTGTCTTTGCATCTCTGTATTTGTCTGTCTGTATCTTCCTCTCACATCTTCTCTTTTGGCCCCAAACCTTGAGTTTTTGCTGGAGCTCGCTCTGTCTACATCTGTTTGTACATGTCTCTATGTAACCATTTTTTAGCCCACATCTTTCTCTCCTCCTCTCTTTCTCTCTCTCCCCTTTCTCTATCGCTTTGCCTTTACATGTCTCTTTACAGACATACATGTCTGTCTCTTCGTCTTCCACCTTCCAGTTTCTGCTGCAAGATTAACCTCAATAACACACATCTAAATCTAGATTCTTTCGTAGGTTTTTAGTTTATGCGGATACGTGGATTTAAAACAGTTGAGTAAAGGTTAATAACTCTTTTCCTGAAATAGGCCTATTACACAGAGCAGGTTAGGAATAGATAGATCTACTTTGCTCGCCGCTGAATGAAACATGTCATAGCTTTCTTGGAGGTCAGCAAAAATCGTTCTGCCTAAAGAGCCTTATGTGGGTCAAATAAATCGTTCTTTAGCGCGTCACTCATTAATTAGCGTACATAGAAAAAAAACCTCTAGAACGAAAAAAAAATTCTCTATGATTTAGCCTCAATATGACCAGATTTGATGCATTACCTTAGAATGATGTATTACCCTACATGTCAATACAAAATTGGGGGATTTCAGCCATTTTCCTAACCCGCAGCAGTTGGCAAAAATTTCTCTAAAAAAAAAGAATTTTATGTACCCATCGATCTATCTATCTGTGGGTCTCACATTTTCATACCGTTGTGGCATAGCGGTTCAAGTTCGCCAGTTGCATTCATGTAGGCGACCTTACATTGATAATTATCACTTCAATTTTGATTTTTTAGGTTGTCATTCTGCGCAAAAGAAATGTTCTACATTTTCACAAAAATGATTATATCCAATCGACTATTAGTTCTTTTCCATTAGAGTCTTGATTGTATACTCGTTGTTGGTTTAGTCTGTAAGGTTAATGTTTTAAATTTTTGGGCAAATATTGCCAGTAAACATGATATGCGCTTCGGCACGTAACTTTGCGAGATGTTCTTTATCATTACTTTCAAATTCGATCAATTCGTAAATAACACGTTTGTTATTATAGTGTACATTTGAGATGGCATCGTTTGTCTCAGTTCTTTAACATTCACTCAGTTAAGCAAATAAAATGATTGCGACTGTTGTGGTTTAGAAAAAGAATCCTCAATTTGGCATCTACCTACACGTAAACACTTATTATACGAACATTGACGTCATGAGATCTAAAAAAAAATCAGAAATCTAATTAACTGTTTTAGATGCTGCGACAGAAAGTTCGGATTTCAAACGTGCATGTAAACACCGATTCTTTCATCGATTTTTCCTCCTACAACTTCACCTACACCTTCCCCTACAGCCTCTCAAAATAAGTTGTTTTCATGTCAACTCATTAAATTGGTCAATCGATCGTGATAGCCGAACAACAAAAAGCCGATCTGCCTAGGACTGAGAACTTTGAGTAAAGAACACTGCGTTAACAGCGATTGGGGATTCCAACCCTGTGTACATACTCAATTGGAGGTGGCAAACGTATTTTTAATTTAATCTTTCGCATTTGAACACTGGCGTAGTATTAAGAATTAGGTTTTCTTAAAGTTCGGTTTAGCAAAACCTTTTTTAAAAACTTTTTTTCCTTTGCCGAATCATTAGAGCGTGATGTTGTTCCCTTTGTGACTTCAAGAAAATTGTTTAAAAATCATCTTATTTAATTTATTCGTGTACCCTGCTCTGTAGTTTATTCTATCTACATCACAAAAAACGATACAGCACCAGACGCACATTACGCACTTATTTCAACGACTAATAAATAATTATATTATACTCATTAATGTCTTACATCTAAAAACCGAATACAAATTTGAAATAATTTAAGATTAGATCTATAAATCTTATCATTGCTTTTCTAACAATGTGCAACTTTAGGTCACGGTCAAGAAATTTTTCAAATTGTTTCACATCCACTTTTTTCTCAGTGTGAGTGGTGGCTTATTCAGTTGGGCTGTTGATCACTGTTCTAGGACCCCGGGTTTAAAACCTAATATGAGCTAAATTTCATTCGCTCCCCTGTGACTGTTCAGAACTCAACACTAACTGGGTTGTTAAGTCTTCATCAGGACCCGGGGAATGTATAGGCGGCGTGGAAAGCACTGGCAAACTAGGACCCAACTCCTTACTCTCTGATGCTCGCATCGACTCAAGGAATATTTAAGTTGAAAAAGACCCCGATGAAAATAGTAAATAGAAATATTTGAAATAGAAATCTCAATCTGATAACACGATTTCCATTCTAGATTTAGCTGTTGTCCCTTATACTTTTTTATTCATACAATGCAACACCTTATCTAATATTTTAAATTTGTCGCAACAACAAGACAATGGAATGTCGCTCAAAATAACTTTTACGACTACGCGGCTGTGCCTAGTTCTATTTGGAGAGTTGCTATTAGGGGAAGGAAACGTGAGATAAAGGACATTTTACTCCAGTATCAGATAGCACCGCAATGTTTAGTTTTCCTTCCACGCTTATCCTGATTCCTGGAAATAACTATAAATAATACGGAAACAAAGGGATTCAGGGGTTCACTTCCTCTATTTGAATGTAATGTTCATAGCGAGTTGCATTCTACTCGTATATTTAGCGCTTGAATATCAGTGTGCCGATTTCAGAATATTTATAACATGGTAAAACAACAGTTTTTTTCTGTCTTTCTTCTTGCAGACTACGCACTCCTTTGTGTGGCACGATAAGGGATATACTTTGCAGCTTAAATAAAAAGGTTGTAGAGCAGTGTTAATACACAATTCTGCACCAACAGTAAGAATCACGAGGTAGATGTATCTCAGAACGATTGAATTTGTCGTGGATACCGCTATTTAATCCAATCTATCAACATCGTAAAAAGTTCTGACCTAAATCTACGGCACAATTTGGGAAACAAAATCTCTTTTTTTCTTATTCCTTCTTACATATTGCGCAGCTTAAAAAGGCACTCGGACCACTTTTGGTACACAATTCCGCACCAATAGTTAGATTTTGGTCAGAACCATTGCATAGTTCACACTTATTCGGGTTAGTTTATTATGATACTTTATACTAACCAGCAAAACCCAGATTACTGGGGAAGGCAAAAGGCGAAATGACAGACAATGACAAAGAACATGAGAAGACAAAAGATTGATAGAAGATAAGTTATATGGGAAACAATATAAAAAGGAAAAGAAGACGGGTAATTGACAATAAGAATAACGACATAGGTTTAACAGCATGTACAGTTAGACCTGACATTCAAACATTTGCTCAGATAGTCTAAAATAGATAATAGTTGTAGCACTTTCAACCTCTCACAGGAACTGGGTAAAACCAGAGCATAAAAAAAATCCCATGGTCTTATAAAAATATACATGGAATTTTAAATTTTTTATAGTAGTCTACAAGCGTTGAGATCAGAATAAATAGTGGAGGCAGCATTTTGGGCATTTCCACTAAAAAGCCTACTTCTCTCCACTGCTAATTTCATACCTTTATAATATTACAAGTGTTAAAATTTAGTTCTCCTCTCCCGCAACACTACTTGTTCGCTGTAATTCATTGCCAATCTTGTTGAGTATCTCAAATTAATTAAGATACCGATTCAAACATTATTCGTTGACACATTTTAAGCTACCACAGTGAATATAAAACAGTGGGTGTCAGTGAGAAAAAAAAAACTTTCTTTAAAAATCGAACTAGTGCCTTAACAAGTTGCTTTAGGAAGGATGTTTCAAGAGGGAGCGGTTTTTACATGGAGCGAAAATGTAAGCCGTAGAAATGATATCAAAGCTCATGTTTCAAAGATGAGATTTCTTTAGATAGCAAACAACCGGGCTGAGATTTCAAGAAATAAATCGATCTGCTATTGATTTTGCTTGGCGCTTGTGGCTAAATTTAGATCTCAATTAAGCTGAGATCGGTTTGATAAATGGGTTCAGAAAAGAAACTGCATGTCATACAAGCCACCGGGTGGCACTGACTCTCTCTCTCTCTCTATTTCCATCACTCACTGTATCTTTCTCTCAACCTTTATCTCTCATATTTTTCTCACTCTCTTCTGTATTCAAGAGATAGCAGAATGGTCTATCAATGCAATGTTTCATAGCGAGAGTGAGTCTAAAGCGCCAAATTTAGAGTAAGGTTAAAAAGGGAACTTATAAACAACAGTATTTACCACATAGATGACCTGATTACTTTGTTCAACAAGTTCAACTTTTTAAAGAACAGCATCGTGGTTTCGATAAAGCCTCTCTAACACATTCATATCTTATCCATCAAACTCTAGGCCTTCCAATGCAATGGAGAGATTTGATGTATGTTTAAAAGAAAAGCTTTAGCGTTGTCATAGTACAGTTCATTTTTCAAATTCAATTCCATTTTTCTGGTGACAACGCCTGTCACGTTTAATTTTTCCCTATAATTTAAAGGAGGGATAAGCCAGATTGCATTAGTAGAGCCAACTAATCAAACCAAATAAAAAATGGTTTTGGATTGATACTAGATCTATAATAACCAATCATTTACCAACTGTTGGTTCTAGGATCTTTTGACTGTTTAGAAGAATTGGAACTGTCTTGGATTAGCTTTGTTGTGAAACCGAAAAAATGTAAACAATTCTAACAAACAGCACGGAACAACTGTACGTGCTGACACAGGCGCACCTCAAGGATGTGTGCTGTCTCCGATTCTCTTCACTATTTATACAAATGAATGCAAAAATACCTTTCTTGATGTACCAATTTTAAAGTTTGCTGGTGACACATCAATTCAGGGATTAATATCAAATAATATAAGAAAACTACTTCACAACTGTTTCCCAATTTGTCGATTGGTGCAAAT
>BMAT01001464.1:168174-183351 GCA_019649035.1 Elysia marginata | reverse complement strand
CTCCCTGTTTATGATAATTCGGTACATGTATGAGATGAGACAAGCCATTCTCAAAAGGTATCCATTTAAAGCCATGTCATCAACCACATCATTAGTCTGTGAAATCGACCCATCTTTGCTCTACGAGATTATCGTGTCTTTGTGAGTCTGTTTTAGATCAGCTTATTGTTGTGTTATTATTCGAAAGGAAGGGGTGGGGGGAGGGGGGGGGGGTTGCAAAATTCACCACGGAGGTATAGGCCTGAAACCAGGAGAGTGAGTGTAGCCTGCAGGTTGGATCTAATGCAACAAAGAAGGTTTCTGCCCTGTGGGGTAGGTTAGTTGATCTACTGAGAACACTGAAAAAGTTGTAGTCATGATGGCGACGACGATGATGGTTATCCCAGTGTTGTATTACATGAACAGTTGTGGTGACAGCGGTGAGAATAATGATGGTGATGACATTCTTGTAAACAGACCCATTTATAGTGATAGTGAAGATGACGCAGATGATGATTTTATAGAAAAACAAAGAAAGAAAGAAGGAGGAGGAGGAGGGAATAATAATAATAAGAAAAAGGGGTAGGGGAGAAGGAATATAAGAATAAGTGTAATAAGATGTGAATAATGACACATTTAAACATCTATATTTTTGTAACTTTAACTTGCTGGAGGTGAAAGGAACAGTCCAATGGCAAGTAGGCCTAATAACTAAGCTTATGTGTTTAGAGAACGTAATAAAATTATGATAAAACTGGCAATGAGATGAGGGAGCACGGGTTGCACATAGGCCATGCAGCAAGAGGACAGGAAAATGACTGGTAAAAAGACTTTAAAACGATACAAAAAGTCCTAGGCTGTAAATAATAACGAAAACTACGGCGTAGGCTTCGGTTAATAAACAAGGTTTGTTCCATATGGGCTATATAAGATCATTTGTAGACTTCTCAGAAGGCCTTTATTACGTAACATGGTGACACGACTTTCATAATAGATAGCTAGAGAAAAATGTGGGACCTGGTAAAAAGCAAAGGCAAGAAGCCTACGTTGGTTTTTTTAGACAATGAGTTATACATTATTTTAGTTTCTTGACCATTCTTTGAGAAGCGTTTTCAATGACGGAGGAAGAATAGAAAGTTGGAGAAAAAGAAACGGCAGCTTGAAAACCTGAATGTAGGTGTAGGCCTACACTGCAGTTGTTAAAATGGGCAAAGTGAGAGAAGTATTAAGAATAAAAAACACCCGACGACTTAAACATATATTGAAAAGAAGGAACCTGTTGCATTCGTCATCGCTAGAATTCTGTTGCGGAGTGTGGACAGAGTTAATTAAAACGAGCCCTAAGAATTCACAAAAAGCCAGTTCCACATTGGCCCATGAAATCCCTCCCCATCGTCCTCCATGTGACACCTTTTCACTTTTCAGTCAGGGTCCAGTCACGACTATCTGCCATCTGGTCGGTCATGGTCCAATGCACAGGGCACTGGTTAGCTGATGAAGACAAAGCAAACACGGACAAAGGCTCTATCCTGAAAACCGGAAATACGACCAGCAGTTATCGGCCCTTTGCGGGAAGTTTGATTCGAATCCAAACAAAATTAGTGGGCAGGGCAAGCAGTTCATATCAAGACACTAGACTTGATCTAGATCTAGAGACACTGTAAGGTAAACGGCAAAATCTAGGTCTAGCTCTCTAGATCTAGATATTTCTAGGTCCTAGAAATATAATATTTCTAACCCCTAACCCTACATCAAGTTTATTCAAGGGAGGTGTCGAATCCTACTGAAAAGGTAAGTCGCATAATTATCTATAGCCTATCTAGATCTAGGGGTAATCTAGGCCTAGGTGTTTCTATGTTGTTTACAACAGTTGGCCTAAATCGGCAGGATTTCCGCATTTTTATGTGCCAATAGAATAATTTTTTGGTATTTTTAAAGAATGTCATGTAGATCGAGATCTAGGCAAATTGAAATACAGTTCTTAGACACTTTTTTCGAGTATACAGGCGTGGAACTTTGAACGAAACTTTAGTCCCATCCGTCTCAAAATCCAAGACCAAGGTTAGAATTTAGAATCTAGATTGGATACATAGGCTATAGGCCCTAGATTCTTATATCTCGATCTAGATTATCTAGAACTAGGGGCCTAGATCTAGATATAATCTAGATAGATCTAGATTGCGTTAATTGCTATACAGAGTGAGGGTTAACGTCGCGTTAATTGCCACAGAGTAATTTAGACATCTATATAGCACTTGGGAATGAGATTAAATAGGCCAAGGGGGCAAACTGATTGGCCGCCACCGTCATAAATCTTCGTGACTCTGATCTCTCAACACTGGCTTGCTCTTGCTTCAAACTCAACTTCATTCATTTTTTCCATCTCTCTTTCTCTTGATCTTAGCCTGGTTTCTCAACTTCATCTTCTTCCTTTCTTTCTTGATTGATTGTGACATCTAGATTAGTTTCTTCTTCTTCTCCTTCTTGCTCTCTCTCCAAGTCCATCCTATCCCAATCTAGAATCTATCATGTAATCTAGGTTTAAAAATATACTTTTAAAATCTAGACCCAGACCTCATTAATCTGGTACGTTAAGTTCTCTCGATTAAAGAATCTAGAGAAAGGCATTATTCTCTCCTAAAGTCCTGATCTAAAATCCAAACTTTGTCTTTTCTAGTCTGTACCTACTTTTCACAGACTTTACTCTCTCTCTCAAGTATTGCTCTATTATCTATATATAGATCTCTAGATCGGCTCTCTTTCTCTTTCTACCCATTGATCTAGTCTAGATCTAAAACCAATGCCTTGTTTAACTTTAACAGTTTTTTATTCTCTAACTCTAAGTTGCTCTGGTTCAGATCTACTCTAGACATTAAACATCATTCAGTAAAATTTATTATAGCCCCGGGCTTATTTTTCCAGAGTTTAAGAAAGCATGTCTAAAAATATCTGTGCAGTCGCATGTGGCATGATGTGATTTCAAAATCATGCTTGCTAATGAGAACTAGTCAGCGAGTAAAGTGAATTGATAAAGATGTAGAAATGGCCACACTCAAATTTCAAAATCTGTCGATTGTGATGCAGTGACAAAATTATTTAGTACAAGGCAAGAGCTTTTTTATGACATCCTTATTTTCTTTGCTATGCCTTAAATTTAAAATACTTTGTCCACCATCACAACCGACAGAATCGCGATCTTTTTTTACAGCCTCAATTACATTTTGCCATACTTGCGGTCGATTGAAGCCAATTTGAATTACATATCTTTAAATTGGAACAAATTCTTTGAAAGCACCAGATTTATAAAGCTGTTTTAAAATCAAAACCTTGATTTTTATAATTAAATGTCATCATTGTATGATCCCATTGACCATTTGTTATATATTCATGAACAAAGGTGCGGTTTGACTGAACATGTAGACCATGAACATGACATCTGAAGCTTCTAAGGCTTAGAACTATTAGTTTTAATCGAGGTTTGCGTCCCTGTGTGGAACCAGGATTGTTCCTCATCAATCACGTGTGTTGTCCCACTTTCTTTTTTAAAAAGTTTAAGCCATGGTTCAAATAAATAGCACCACAATAAGGAGCGTAATCACGGTAATGCAATGGCGACATGGTATTTAAGCTATGTTTCTCTAAGAGGCAAGGCATTCCGGGCATTTCCATTAATTAATTTGCCTACTTCTCTCCACTGCTAATTAAATTTCATACCTTTTAAAGTCTTGTAATCATTCAAATAAATAGATTACTCATTTACATGACACATGCTTTGTAATGCATCATGAATACTTACTGGCATTTTTTTACTTAAGATGATGAATATAAATTCTATATTCTACATATTGGTATAATAATTCATATTAATAATTGTTGATTTAATTTCTTGAAATTAGTTTTTAATTTTTTTTTGACTAAACTTGTTCTTGATGATCTTAACTCTCATTGCATTGCAGTGATATTTTGGATTTGCTCCTGTCATTTATTGTTCTAACACAGAAACCTGAGAAAGCCACCATGCCTTCAAATCATGCTACAAGAACAGGGTTGTTCCCTACAGTAATTAACAAGGGAGAAACACAACCAAAGTCAACAGTAAAGCCAAGAGCAAAAGCAGCAACCGCTACCAAAAGTAAAGCAGGTACAAATTTCCATTACGGATTTGATTTCTGAAAATAGTTTCAGATTAAATCATATATATATATATATATATATATATTAGGCTTTAAAATTTGTTTGTAAAATCCAGATATAATCTAGTTAACTGATTATTTTACTGGCAATTGTAATCGTTTGATGGGGTTGTTTCCATACTGGTAAGTACTAACCCTAAAAGGGTCACATTAATTTTTTTGGGTCATAATTTCCCAAAATGTTGGTTCTAAAATATGAACTTCCTCTTTCTAGGACAGATATGATTGACCCATGATGCTTCTGTAGAAAAAAAATTATTGAATTTTAAGGCTTGGGTTAAATATACGGACGTATCTACGCGCTATGCGTTGAGCGTTAGGGTCTTGTTGGGACACACCACTGGACTATGCGTGACTTGCGCGGCACGTGTAACTGTAAGGGCATAGCAATAGTAGCTGCTCAGATATACTTGATTTTATGTGACATCAACGAATTTAATGCAAATAAATTTGACGACTTGTATACTATAAACTATTAAACATGACGGTGAATGATTCATTTTATTCTACTTCATTATACTGATAAATTAATAAGGTGGTCACACTTTAGAAAAACCTGCAGCCCCCAATTTTTCTCATGAAGGCCCAATAGGACCTGCACAATGATAGGCTAGGTAAAAAATGATGGTGGTCAGTGAGGAATCTTAAGCCAGAGAGTAGAGAAAGAACCTGCATGGATTAAACTTAGATTAGAAACCCATATAAGGAAAAAAGAATTTGTAGTTTTTTATTCTAGCTGGGCAAAATGTAGATGAACTAGGAATATTCAGCTACTACTTTTGTAGACCATATTGTAAAACTTTATACCCAATTTACTGTTTACCACCAACAGTGCTGTCCAGATCTGTTAAGGGTCTAAGTGATAAGTTCTTAAATAGAATATAACAAGGTCATAGATTTTAATGTCTATGACTGTGTATGAGAAATGATTTGTTTTGGACACATGCAAATAGAAGTTGAATGAGTGTGAACTGAAAGTCGCAATAGCTAGATATCTATGTCTGCCAAGGACAATGAAAGCTATAGATATAAATATGTGGGAAATGTAGACTTTATGCACTGGATGTATCACAAGTAACATAACAATATTTAGCTTTTTTATGTTGCCTTGATCATCTAGTCTAAAATAATTACAATAACAATGACTGAATGAGGTGAAAGAGTTCTACCAGTGCCACTTCATTAATTTAGATCTCATCCCAGATGTTTGTGAAAGTAAACAATTATCAAAAAGCTTGACAGACTTCTTTTAATGAACTACAGGTATTAGGCCGTGGCTGATGCCTGCAGATTGAGATCAGATATGATAGAGCTGCGTGTGTTATCAAGTTAAGATAGCACTAGAAGGCATTTCGTTTCAATAGAAATTGCATGTAATGTATTCCAATCAAATTGATGTTAATGCTACCAATTTTCTGAAGAGATAATGAATTTTCAGAGTTGACGATAACTTTCAAGCCCCATAATGGCCCCGTCTCTGATATAACCTTGTAGTTGAAAAGAGACATTAAAATTCATACAACCAACCGTAATGGCCATTACAATCAAACATAAAAAAGAACTAAATTTGCTACCTAAAAACTCCATGCTGGCTTCTTTTAATGTGTAATTATTTATAAATAAAAAAACATAGAACTCCTGCTGTCTGTCAGCACTGGGAAGAGTTTCTCTTTTTTAAAAATCTTGAAGTGACACCTGAATCTGAAGGACACTTAGTATTTTATAAGAAAAATATTTGCCCATTTAATTTTAAAACCATTCTTTCACCGATTTAAGTTTTAAAACTTGTCAATGAAAGTTTAAAAAAATTTTTGTGGACTTATTCTAACTTCATTATTACTGTGGACATTCATCCCAAACTAAGTAATAAAAAACTAATGGAATATAGAGCCTGATTCTGTACTAATTTTTATAAAATTGTTAAAGGCATCCATATCTCTTTAAAGTGTTTATTATTATTTTGATTTTAGTACTGCAATGTGATATGATATGAGTGACTTTGTAGAAACTCATCATTCCTTGTGACTTTGTAGTTGTTGATATATTTTGTTTGCTTTGTTTGTCCAGTTAAAACACCAGTGGTGACCAGCATATTAAAGAGGAAAAGTGAACTCAACACAGACAAAAGAGTAAGTCTGCATGGCTTTGTCCTTTGTGGAACTCGCGTTATATATGCTTTTCCCTGACTCCAAAATAAATGTTGTTAAATATAATAAATGTCTTGAAAACTAGCCAAGGCTAGCTATAACATACAATTTAAGTTGATGATCTTCAAAGGTGACTTGTTCTGTTCGTAATAAATTTGAAAAAAGCTTCTATATAGGTTATATATTCTGTGATATGTCGCTGTGACAAAAGGCCGTTTTGCGAAAAAGACAACTTTTGGTGCACAAATATTTTACTCTGTTAATATTTAATATTAATTTTGAAAAGGTCACATTTAATTCTAATATAACTAGCAAAAAGCAGTGGATTTATTGATGTTAGAAGCAAAGTGTTATAGATACTCTCAAGACTTGCATCATCAGTACAAAGTTTCCACTTTTTGAAATTCATGTCAGAATCACCCGTTACTCAAAAAGTGCGACTTTTTTCATGTCAGAATCACTCACGACATTATGGGTTTTGTGCTCTAAATATTGTGTCCTCTTAAAATTATTTGTGTTCAAAATGTTGCTTTCAGCCCATTGCACATTTCAAGCAAGATTATTCGGCATGGTCATAGCTCTGAAAGATTTTATTTAGCCTCAAAGCCTGACATGACATCACTCGCGACACATCACACGACCTTTTGTCACAGGCACATATAGACAGATACCAATATAAACTCATGTGTAATTACATTTGGACACAAAGAATTGAAAGATGTGTAAAATTTTGGTGTACTGTCTGTGCTATAGAAGATATTTGTTATCTGCAAAGAAAACTCGGTGCTAATTTTATTGTTTTCTTTTTTTTTGAAACATGTTTTCTGTACCCCATTATTTAGTGATTTGTATTAGTTCTAAGGTTTAGAAGTACCTGTTTTCACTGTTATCCTTTATTTCTGTTTATTTTCTCATTTCGGGTTGCCAAACACGTGAGGCTTTTTTGTTTTTGTTTTTGCCACAACCTGATAATAGGAATAAAATTTTAAAAAGTCAAGTAAAGTATTCTGAGAAAATTTTGCTCCTTTTCCAGAGATCAGCGCCAGCTACTGCGACCCCAAGCAGTGGACGGCATGTAAAGTTCAAGTCCAAGGCTTCTGACCAAGAAAGTCTCAGGTGACTTGATACACTATTCTAAACTTAGGGTTAAACAATATCAGTCAGATCTATCATCAAATAGTTACGAGACTTACACTTACGGGAAGTATGACGTCACGAATTAATATGTGACACTTGAAGGGTTTGGGGCATTATTTTGTGTTGAGACCTTTGGAGCCAAATACCCAAGCTTGTCTCAAATTTGTTACGTAAATGAAACATTTTCAAACTTTCTTTGTTAAGATTTTTTTTTTGTTTTCCAGATAGTAGAAAAGATTGTCCCTGGTTTTAAGCTGTCTGTCAGACAGTTTTCTACTCTTCAGGCGTAAAATTAAAAAGAGAATATGTCTCATGTCCATGGTGAATGAGTTGCAATTTTCGCCATGAAAAGTTTTGCCCTTTCAAATTAAGACATTTTTTATGTTCCGAAAGTCACAAATTTTTGTTATAAAATTGTCTATGTTTTGTGGAAAGCTATTAAATTTTTTGTAGCTTTAAAATATCAAGGAAATGAAGAAAAAGAAAGACCTTAAATGGCGTTTTCTCAATAAAAAAAATTAAAATAGAGATTTTCCATTTATCTCAGATTCAGGGAGCATCTCATAACAATTGAAAAAAATTTCTATTTTGGACTTGATTTGATAGGGATATTGAACGGAAAAATTTACGAAAGGTACGGCCTATGTCTGAAAATTCATAGGAATTATCATAATATTGAATCTTTACTACACCGGGATGACTTTTGAACAAAGACAATTCAGCACTGCTGGATGACATATTATTTATATAATTATGTAATGTTATTTTGTACTCGAGAACTCAGCTCATGGGTTTTAGTTATTTTTAGAAAAGTTAAGAGACTTTGCCACAAATCGTGATTGCGATATCATTTTTTATTCTCTTCCAGAGAGAAACTGAACGACTGGCTGGTGGCAAAAGGCAAGACTCCGAGTAGGTGCCAACACCTGATGTGTTTCAATGCTCAGGTCTCAGCCAAGAAGAGGAAGAGTGAGCCTCAAGACAAACTGGTTGATCGCACAATCACACAAAACCTGCTCTCCAGTCAGGTGAGACAAATGAAGAAAATTATGTATAATCAATGGATATTCCATGTGATCTGTGTCATCTTTGCCTTTTTGCCTTGATTTTGTGAAATCCTCTCTTTGAAAAATTAGGTGTTTTGCTATGATCAAGGGTAAAGTCTGGATCAAAACTGGGCATGACAGAATTTTATACCTTTAGTGTACAGCAATCACAAATGAGTCTGCAACCAAAAATTAATGTTCACTGGAAAGTATGCATGTTTCATTGGAGAGTATTATTCTGTTTTTTCATTCTTATTCTGCAGTTCAAGGTTTTAAAGAATGAAGAGCAGACTGCAGAAACAAAGAAGAAATTATTTGAGGATGGTCCCTCCAGCGCCAAGAAGCCACGTAGGAGTATTGAGAAGGAGAATCATCAAACCAAGAGAAGCATTAGATTTGATGACGAACCACACACTGAAAACATCAAAGAAGGTCAGTGAGCACTTCTCAATGCTTCTTTTTGTTCATATTTGAAAAGTGTTTCAGTGCTGATCACTTACTTCTATGAACTGTCTTGCTTGGAGATTCCCCGTTTGCAGGAAGAAAGGTATAGGAGTAGGCTTTCAGGGTGTACCCCGTGCGAGAGGGGAAAAATGTCTCGCAACCGCTCCAAATGAGTCTTCAGTCAAAATTTGAAGGTAGTCAGATATTGGTATCACAGAAACGGTTATTTTGTCTACTTTCCAGCACAACAAACAGAAAAGCTCTATCATGCTTCTGTATGAAGTGAGAGCCGTTTGAAGCTGGCAGGGTTATGGCTTGTGGAATTTCAGAAAGGGGAGAAAACAGCTTTTAAAATTTAGAGAACTAGAAAGATATTGAGGCTGTAGCAATCATACTAACTTAAATTAAAGACCTATAAAATAAAATTTGAACATCAATTAGGTGTGAAAACTGTTGAAAAATGGTTTAAGCTTCATTATCTAACACAAAAAATTTTTGACTTCTAAACACCAACTACAATTTAAATGCCTATATCTCCAAACTAAGGCTTCCGACTTAAGACTCATTTGGACAGAACGCGAGACAAATGTTAATGCTTTTTTAAAAATTCAATGAACTTGGTGCCACATGTCATGTTTTCATCTTTATTCCAGTTTTTCATATCCATTGTTTTAAATTGCACAACCTGTGTCTATGACACTTGTTCTGTGTGAGATGCTATGAAAAACATTTGGTATGCCTGAATTGATAGACTTGGATTTTGTGCAGTCCTGACATTCTTGATACTTAGCATACATTTGAATTGGTTTTGAAAAAGGAAAGGGTATATAAAACTATTCCTTTTGGTGCTGGATGCTGGGATGTCTGCCTAAACAGCCCAGGAGACTGGAGATTGGATAATTTGATTTTGAAGATAGCTTTCTCTCATAAATATTAAACTGTGTTAATGTTTATTAATATTATTAATGGTTAAATTTGTTGTTAAATTGTCACATCACTCGTCTATCATTGAAACTTCAAATCATAGTTGGGCACTTGAAAATTTTCAGAAGTCAAGGCGTTTCTACTCTGGCTCTATTTCAAGGTTTGAACTAAAAATTCAAAGACCATTTATACTACAAATCTGAAAAAAATTATATGTTGCTCCTGGAGAGAGCAGCTGATTTTCATAAGCTAGTAGTTTATCAGTGAGTTATAAAATTGTGCAAAAAGCATGTTGAATTAATTTCTTAGGAATTTAAAAATGCTTTTTAATAAACCTACAACTAACTTACTTCATGAGAAGTCAAACGAATTGATTATGAAAAAAATTTAGTACGATGCCAGGAGTTCGCAATCAGCGATAAGGATAACGCTTAGGCAGCGCAAGTTAACCTAAGAGTAACGCGCCTCCGACCACGTCCTAGATAGATCTAGATCATCCTTCTCAGTAAACTAGCTCTTGAGAATAATATATTATGTAGGTCATACGATCTCGAAAGATCATGTATGATTTGATTGGACCATACAAGATATTCAATTTTATTATTATTTTATTATCATCATAATTTTATTCAACTCCATGAAAAGTGTCATGTGTTTTTAGAGGATCAAAGCAAATATTAAAGCGAACCTATGAATGAGTATGTCTCGTTTCAAATTTGAAATCTTTAGTTGGAATATGAAATGAACTAGAATTATTTCCTATATTATATAGGCGTCTAGTTTGGATATTTGAAACACGAACGGAACTAAATTTAATATGAAGTATTTGTGAAATTTGAATTATCAGTATTATATGCTGATAATAATTGACCAACAAACTCAACACTAGGGTACGGTACCACAAAGATTTAAATCTTTCAGATTTCATCTGATCTAAGCTTTTTTTTTTTCCATCTAAGCATTTGGGATTTCAGCTCAAAATTTTCTTTATAACTTCATTTGAGAGTGAGAAAGAAGTAATCCAAGTATTATAGTTTAAAACAAATGGTATTTAAATTTTCCAGTTTTGAAGTGATTGGACTAGATTGGATAGTGAATACTCTCTTTTCCACTATTACTATCACCTTTTCGCAGTAATATTTATAATTTAAAAACATAAAATGAGTACTGCTCATGCTCCTGTATAGTAGAAGCCTTTTCAAGAATTGCCTGCTCTCCATGTTTCTCTAAAAATGAAAAGAAAAAAGATGTTTTTAAATACTATTATGGTACTCACTAATGAAACCAAAGTCTCTTATCAGATACAGGCTTTTCAATTTCACTATGAAGTCTATATTTTTCTTGATATTGTCCTTATCTTTGAATCAGACATTGGGGGGAAGAAGTCACCTGTCCACCAGGAGGAGCCCCAGTCTCCAATTCCCGACATGATCAGAGCAGCAGCTTCTTCAGCCCCAGACTCCAGTAGTGATCTTGCCCTGCGACATCTTGAGACCTTGCTACAGGAGTGCCTCGCTCTTTATGAAGCAGTAAGTACCTTCAATCAACTTCTATTGTTTTTCTTTTCTTCGTTGTAGTTTAAAAATTGATGAAGAAACCAAACATTAACACGGAGGTTTAAATCTTTCAGATTTCATATGATTAAAGCTTTTTTTTCCTTTTTACATTTTTTCGTTGCCATTCCCTATCCGCTTATAATCCAGATAGAGGTTTTGCCAAATTGTAACTAAAAATAAGCCTATCTATGTCCTAGTTTAATACAGGATATCTAAAAAAAAAGAATTCTCTTATTTATGTTCTTCTGTGCATGCCAACGTGCAAATAATGACTGCCTACAAAACATATTATTCCTAGTAATAAGGTCTCTTCCCTATCCACGGATGATCACAGTTGCCTCGAACTAATGGGTATTGTATGTGTGTATGGCTTTTAAAAAATGAACCCTTTATGCATATAACATGTTGTAGAAAATTTACAAAATAAAATTGAAATGTAATATCATAGGTCAGTATTTTTTTACAAAAAGTAATTTCGATTTGATTCCTGGTCTTTATAGCTAATAGTGATGTTTTTTCGGTTTAGCTCAAAAGTAGTCAAATAGATTTTACACGGATATAGAAGGGCAAAAACAATTTGGGTATTTAGCTCAGTTTTTTTTATTAACTTAATTTAAAAAAATGAAGTTGTAATTCAGCACTTGCTTTCAAGCAACCTTTCAGGATACTGGATACAAAGGGGCTTCCACCGAGAGACCTAATACTTGAGTTGATCTTTCTCATGCTACTCTATAGATCTATTTCATCCTATCTGGCACTTTGGGGTCCAAGCGGACACCGTTCTACAAGTTTTATGCTGTGAAACTTTAGTTTTATACATTTTTCCGTGAAACTTCATCTATCCTCCAAATTAGTTCCCTTAGAGCTCATAAAATTTTATTTCATTTGAAGTTTTAGGGTTTGAGTCCCTGTGTGTGCCCTAAAAAAATAATATAACTTAGTATTGTGCCATGTTCAGGATCTTTTTGTTTTTATTTTCACTTAGTAGGCACATCCTTGACCTAAGAGAATATCTGACTCATTCAGACTGATCATAAAGATCTTCAACAAGACCACATCACTGAAGCCTTTTCTAATCAGTTCATTCAACCTAAGGTTTGCAAATTCTTTGTTTTTTCTCTCTCTTCAGGATTGCCCTTTAGAAACCTTGTTGGCCTGGCTGGCGGACATAGAGGAGTTTGTTCCCAGAGCTTTGACCTTTACCCCTTACTATGTGTGTAAGGCTAAAGTTCTGTCGGCTTTCCCTCAGCTTGTGCTGGAAGTCTTTGCCCAGGCAGTGAGACACAATGCTCAGGTAGAGGAAAACATTAAAATTAGATCTAGTTACAACTAACAGTTTGCGTAATGGCCTCCAGTATACCATGAAAATGTTGACTAATTCAAAGAGTTAAAGTTTGTAAGGGTTCTCACCATTACAGGAAATCAAGCAAAAGTCTGGGATATTTTTTCTTTTCCCCAGTTGTAACAAGGCCGAGCTTTATCTGAGACATAAAAAAAGAATCACAGGGAAAACATGAAAATTTTTCACTGAACCCTTTTGCCCTAACAAAAAAAAAAACCCAATAGGATTGGCAAAATCAGAGAGAACTATGTGTTCATTTTCCCCCTCTTTCTGTGTATCGGTTTCGATCAGCATTAGTGAAATTTGGCATATGCAGGGTACACATACCTAGAAATACTCTGTGGGTACTGAAATGGTAAAACCTGGGTCTAAGTGGGACATCTGAATACAGAACAAAAAGGTTCATTGCCCCTAAGGGGTCATCAGGTCATTGCCCCTGAGGGGTCATCAAGTCATTGCCCTTGAGAGCAAGCAATGCAGCCTAGGCAGTGGTACTGCAGGCCTGTCACACCATCATCAGTAGATGTCTCAAATCTCTATATCTTTCATTAAACATTGAGATGGGCGGCCCTATCAAGGTGAATCAATTCTGTTCGAATTTTACTAACTAAAATATAGATCAGTTGAGCTCTTAATCTTATGTTCAAATTTGTTTGCATTTCGCTGCTGGGGTTTTTCACTATGTAGGCTTAGAGTGCAGCAATTGCAAATAGGCCCTACCTTAGTACTTGTACATGTATTCTTACTTGCACAAAGGCCTAGAAAAAAAAACAGAAAACAAAAGCAGAGTGCTTAAGAGGTTTCCACTGCAATTTTCTTAAATCTTCTTTCTCATTTGAGCACTTTATTTTTGGCTGCTAAGAAACAAAAAATGTTTCAATTATTGTTTTTAAAGTAATTTTTTATCTCGCCTCTTTTTCTCTACTTTTAGCCCTGTGCACAGCTAGCACTAGAAATGCAGGCATCGCTGTCTGTGTTGTTGATTCCTCCGTCCAAGAAATCTCCTTACTTACCCAGCCATAGCTATGGGGAAGAATCAATCTCCATGCCACAAACAGCAACGACGAACAGGAAATTGGCCCTCTTACCTTCACCAGTGTACCCTGCGAGCCGGAGGAGGCCGAGCTTGCCCCGTCATAGCAGTAACATCAGCATGAGCAGCAGTGAGGGCAGCAGGCTTGGCGACACCACCAACAGTCTTGCTCAGCTCTCAGAGGTTGGATCTTATGGAGAAAGAAACAGTCTTAGCCAGCTGTCAGAGGTGGGATCTTATGGAGAAAGAAACACCGCCAACAGTCTTGCTCAGCTCTCAGAGGTTGGATCTTATGGAGAAAGAAACAGTCTTAGCCAACTGTCAGAGGTGGGATCTTATGGAGAAAGCCTGTCTTCCGAGACAGACATTACTGATAACAACGGCACCTATGGTACCTTCAGTGTCCTGTCTGTGTCTGCTGCGTCTAGCAGACTCTCGTCACCCCTGTCCTCATCACGATGTTCGACTCCCTTGGAGTATTTGAGAAGAAGCAATGGCAATGTGTCCCAAAGAGACAGCTATGGTTTGCAGGAGAAGCGGACACCAGCTACCACTGGGCCAGTCACTGAATCTGGGAGAAAGAAACTGGGCAGCACAGTGAAGTACTCAATTGGCTCTACAACTCCTTTGCTTAAGTGAGTATATTTGTAGGGCCAGTTTGATTTTAATTTATCAGCAACTTAATTTGTCCATTTCAGGGATGCAAGTTTTCTGATTTTTGCATAAATTCAGATTTTTTAAAACATTGACCTACATTTTTAGCTCAAAAGTTGGGTAGTTAACAAGTACACCTCTTAAAATAAAGAAAATCTTCAAAATTCATGCTAATGTGGCCATTGGTTCTCAATTATGAATTCACGAACAGAGATCAGAGTAGCTCAAATAGCTCTGTAGTAACGGCATTGAATAAAGAAATAATTATATCGTGGGAAGGGTTTTAAACCAGCTTCTGTTAAATATTGACAGACATCATAGAAGTCATAACATTTTTCCAGCCTTTTTATGTGAACTATTTGTAACCTTGTCTTATGAATAATATTGATTAGTAGCTTTAGTGTTCTGGAGTCATTTTATGACAAGTGGTAAGACCTCTTCAACATTTTATTCTGAAATGTAATTTGTTGTTTTACTTTTAGCTGGATGTCCATTTTTGACTTCAAAATTTCAAAGGTGGGAAGATCTGCTGTACTTATGTAGCGGTACTGGTAATTCTTTTAGTGTATCAAAAGACATTTTCCACGACTGTGGCATCAAAGTGAACATTCTGAAACGAAAATCTGATCTGACTCTTTAATCATCATCATTAGCTGACCTTGCATTCATGTCCTCATCTCACCAGACCTGTGGCTGCCAACAGCACATCTGTCACTTTTTCT
>BMAT01001464.1:132295-145487 GCA_019649035.1 Elysia marginata | reverse complement strand
CTTGTTTCCAGCTCTGACTGATGCTCTTGAGGAGGAACAACTTGCCTGCACTATCGAGTTGTTGGAGCATTTAATTGTGTACTTTATCAGAGCTGGGAGTTTGTTTGTCCTTAGTTTCTGAAGTGAGTCTTCAAGTTCCAGCAAAGTGAAGATATCGTCAAGTAGTGATGTGGTTGGCGTTGTTCTTTCTAAAGTCTTTAATTCTTTAAGAACTGGTTGATCCTTTAAGTAATTTTTTGCTATTTTATTAACAGAAGTAAATAATTTATTGAATGCTTCTGCTCTCTCTTCTCGCGAGTCTGTTCTTCTACTATTGGCCTAGTATTGGTTTTTCGCTTGCGGCCCGAAAGGTTATTCATCAGCCTCCATGCCTTAGTTCCATCTCTTCCAAGATCCAGATCAGAGCAGGTATCTTTCCATTTCCGTTTTTTGCAGTGGCATTGATTCTCGTCACCACTGCTGTGGCTTTGTTGTAGTTTTTTGCTTTGCTGGCGATTGTGGGGCAGGCTTCTAGTTCTATTCTCGCTTGCCTTCTAGAGGACACTGCAGCTTCTATTTCTTCATTCCAGAAAGGTTTGTGTTTTTGGTGCGAGCCTTTAGGAATGTTAAACTGGGAGCTCTTAAGGATGGTAGAAGTGAATGTCTCCTATATCCGTCTATAGCATCTTCCCATGAAATGTTTCGAACTTCTCTCTCTGACTTTGCTCTAAAACCTTCCCAGTTTGCTTTCTTGAAAATCCAGCGTGACCCCTGTTGTCTGTGGGAAATCCCGTTCTGTCTAATCGGGAATGCGATTTCAAGGGAGAATTAGAGCAGCCGTTCTTGGCTGAAAGGCAACCAAGGCGTAAGCGCGTTTTTTCTTCTATTTTCATTGTTTTGTTTCCCTCAAACTACTTAGTTTTGCCTTGATAATTTATCATTATTGACTATTGAAATTGAAAACAATGAACCATCTTACTTTTGTAAGTCGAACACTTCATCAGCCAAACCGATATCTTTTGTTTGTTCACTGTTATGAAAGCTAAATTCTCTATGATATTAATAACTATGTTTGTGGCATATTGACTCTGTTTTACATGTTTTAATTGCTTCATACATATTTTTTCTTAAAAAAAAAAAACTAAAGCTATAAGCTTAATGCCTACATGAGCCATTTTGTGTGTAGTGGAAGAGAAAAGGGAATGTCATAAGCGACTGATTGCAACTATTCAAGCATATTGGTCTTCTTTACTATGAGAATGAACCTACACTGGTTTCATTTAGAGCTATCGCGATCGTGTCAGTTCGCTTTGCAGTAACAACAACAACAACAACAACAACAACAAAATACAATGGATGCTCTATGGCGTTTTCAGTGAAAAATCTATAGTAAGTTTGAAGGGCAAAAAAGGCCCTTTAAGTTTAGTATCAAAAACCTTTCAGTTTCTAGATCTATGATTATGTTTTGATAAATATTTTGCGTGTGGGTGAAATGGATTTTTTCAACATTATCCATAACGTATCTGGCGATTTTTTTTCCTTATCTATTATAGACATATTAATTTGATTTATTGTGTTATGTTTATAAGCACGAGTCTATTATTTTATTCTATATGAATGTCAATTTTACATATATTAATGTACAATTCAAAAAATATTATAAAAAATAATAGCAAAGATAAAAAAGAGAAGCCGCAGATTGCAACATGTATGAAGTTGAAAAAAAAAACAAAACAAAAAACAACGTAGCTTAAATAAATTGAGTTTGTGTTTGCAAAATATGGAAACATTACATTAAAAATCTTCGCAATTTTTACTTGGAGTGAATCAAAGTAATTACACTTTAAATTATATAAGCCAAAGTGAATTTTAAAAAAAGAAGTATTCTGTTGTTGATAACGCTTGGAAAGCATTATTTTCTTAGGTCTTGTGGTGGACACGGCCTTTCAACGAGGAACGATAGCTCTTGTTTTCCCGCTAATCTCATTCCCGATAGTGATCAAAATGGGGCGATGATCACTGCCCATGTCAGGTATTTCACTGTCATTTTCCAAGTCTGGAGATATGATCGTTAGGTCAGGTTGGTTGAGGGTGTTGTGTGCTCTATGCAGCAGTGTTGGTGGTGAATTTTCGTTCTGCTGTGTAGAGAGATTGGTGGTTGTGAAAACCTCCTCTAAGTATTTTCCAGTATTGTTTGTGTCCTGATATTCCCATAATAAGGAGTGTCCATTAAAATCTCGTGCAAGTATTGGTTGTTGTAGATATTTTCTTGTAGATCATTAATTCTTCAAGTATTTGTCGAAGGGCTATAGGTAGTCCATTTCTTTCGATTTAACCACAGTATACATTTCTGTACATCAGTTGGTGAGTTGACTGTGAGATTTGTAATGTCTGCAGTTAGATCATTCTTTACGTATGTTGCAATGCCTCTACAAGATGTGCATCCACGGGCATAGCTGGTGTAGCCTGTTTTACTATGCAGAGTCTCCTGGAGTAGAGCAACATGTACCTTATTTCCATGAAGAACTTTTCCAAGCTCCGTCTTTTTTCTAGTGATTCAGGAGATGTTAAGTTGTTGGTTATTGATCTCTTTGATCCTTGCTTTTTTGTCTCTTCTCCCTCCTGGGCGTTGAAGGTCGGGTGGCACCAGGCAGCAAACTTATCGCCACGAGCCTGGTGTACACTATTGTGGCGCGGACCTTTTACGAGGCGACGTCCGGTATCGTTTTTTTTTAATGATATACAAGTAAAAAACTGAAAAGTCATATACAAGTCAAAACCTGAAAATTCAACTTGAGATTCAGAGAGAAGCAGAAATTTGGTCATGGAGTTAGCGAATTGAAAATTATAAGCAAACATTTGGGATAATGTTGACTTTGAAAAGATTTCTCATAGGGTAAGAGTAACATTTTAGAGTGAAAAAGTTGAAACAATATGTTTCTGAAATAGAAAGCTTCCAAGCCATAAAGAAAGCACGACTTATTTAAAATGAAAGTAATAAAAATCATTAAAAATACAGCTGTCTTTTTTTGGCGAGTTTTACAACAGTCTGATTCGTGCTTTCTGCAATCGTTCATGAATGCGGAATTTGACGTGGAAAACGGAGCAAATTTCATCAACGCACAACGCAGATAAAAAACTACGAAAAAGACTCAACAAATTATAGCCGACAATTCACGACCACTCAGCCCTGATCATAACAATACCCCCTTATACAGAGGTTGAGAATGCACAAACATCAGAACAAGTAGGTACATAGATTATTTCCTGCTTTTGAAGTTTATTCTGCTCTTTCGGTTTTAAAACTGATTTTCTGTGAAAAAATTTGGAGGAACGTGCTTGCATGGAAATTGTAAGATAAGCTTATTTAGCGCAACGCAATGTGAGGCAGGACAACAAAACATGTGAAATCACGTCAAACGCAAACTAAATTGTATTTAAAATACAAAGATCTTGGGCTTCTTATTAAAACAAAGAGTGCTAAATTTTTTTTATTCCTGTTGTTTTTTATAGTCGCGAAACGTGCAGACCTTGATTAAAGATACCTTGGCCTTTTATTACCACAGTTGTGATCGCAGATAGCTTTTTATGGAATCCAATCTAAGTTGCACTTTAAGTTTCGTCATCCAATCAATCTGATGCGACATTTGAGATAAGACGACACTAGTTTTCTCTTTTTCGTTGATCGCTCCACTTAATTGTAAGACGCTCAATTTTCTTCCCGTGTTTTTATATATCCTGGGAAACCTTTCTTTTCTACAAATCAAACGAGGATATTGTTATATTCCATTGGTAAAAATGTCAACTTAGTCTGATTTCTTACACGATATTTTTAAAATAGTTTTGATACTTAAATCTTGAGGTGTTAAGTCAAGTCATTGAAAAAAAATATTTCAAAATCTGTATATAAACTAAAAAAAAAATGATTGTGAAATGTCAAGTATGTTCAGTACGCGAAAATTGTCCTCTGTTATTTTACCGCAAGGCGATAACGTAGGTGGTGTTTTATTTCCAACCAGTGCATGTGTCTCTCACTTTTTTGCTCATCTCTCTGTCTCTCACTTCATTTTTTTTTCGCTGTCTCTGTTTCTCTTTTGCCCTCTCTCTCTTAGCTCCGTTATTCTTCTCTCTCTCTCACTCTCTCTCTCTCCCTTTCTATCTCTTTCTGTCTTGTTAACCATATCATTCTCTCTCTGGCTACATCTATCTCACTAACAAAGACACGAAATGAGTTCTACAAGCGTCAAAAATTAGCTACCACAACACAAGTCAGGTCTGGCTACACAATCCTGGTCAAGTGGGAATTTTAAGAAGTAAACAGTTTCAAAATGAAAAGCGAAGTTGGATTACTATGTCGCCTAAACTCAAATTTTTCAGGGAATCTGAAATTTGATGTTGAAAAAAAAAACTAAAAAAAAGACTATTAAGGTATTCGCTTATTCAGGTCAAAGGAGATCTGTCGTTAAAACGGCCTGTCCATAGTGCCAGTGACTATATGTCTTCTTATGTGTAACTTTATTAGTCACCGACCACGTTTTAAAAAGATGTGTTCATTATTAGTTTGCATGAAAATTGTGTAGGCCTTACTTTAATTCAGGTTAGAAATTAGTTATTCTAATGCTGTTATGAAACGCGGTTTGTCTTCTGTAAAAATAAATATTTCAAAACAGCCAGTGCTAGAGAGTATCTATAGTTCGCTTGGTCGTATTTTTTGTGCCCCCGAGACCAGCCTACTTGACCTATCAGATTCTGGCCACTTTACATCGATAAACTGTCTCAGTTTACACTGTCTGGGCTGGACACATACTTGAACATAAAAGAAACTAAAAACTTTTGAAACTAGACTCTAGTAGTTATGTAACTTGTACAAGTAAGATGTTTGTCTAGCTCTTCACGCGTCATGAAAACACAAGAGATACGCCGGGTTTAAACTGAGAAAAAAGTTGATGATAAACCTTCCTCTGCGGTTTGAAATGTTCCATGCCAAAACACCGTCTATGCAAGAGGAGAGGAGCTTTTTGTACCATATTTAGTTTGGTAGATCCTCACTCAAAAGCTTTAACTTTAAATCCTCCTAAAAGAGAAGAACTACTTGTTCAAACTATGGGTATTATATAAGATGTCTGGCGTTGGCAGTAAAGCGTCAACCTTTTTGCCATTTCAGTTATCTTTTGTTGTTTTTCTAAAGTTTGTGTTGAAATGTCAGAGCGTCTCATTTGTAAATGAACCTCAGGTCGTTGTGGAAAGTGAGCGCTTTACAACAAAACATATTCAAATGATGCATAAGGTTTACATATTGAGCGATACCAGCGTGTGCTAACATTGTAGCACTCAACCACTCGTGGCGTTGACACGCTTTGTCTCAGCCATAACTGCATAGTTGTAGCGTGAGTTATCAACGCCAATTAAACACTGATGATATTCATAATTCCCTATCAAAGACGACCCCGACTTCTCGGATCACAGACCACAAGGGGTTGTACACGCGATGGTGGCTGGTAGATCTAGTCATCGCTTTGAACAAAATCAAATTACAAAGGTGTTGAAATCTGAATGTTCGTAACAAATTTAAAGAGTGCTCCAACACCACAGCGTAAGAAGAGGTGCTGAGATCATCACTATAACTGTTGATATTACTTTTACTCTTACACTCGGTACCATGATCATTTAATTGTACCTATATTATTATTAATATTCATATGGCAACCAACTCTACACGAACAGGTTGAAATATAATTTTTAGTATTTCGCTTTTAATTCTAAAAATGCTATGTTTTGATAAGAAATAATATGATCGCTTCCAACCTTTTAATTTAAACAAATTGAAACTTTGGTAAAAATTTCAGTCGTACATGTAATCAATGCTCGTGTAAGGGGTCATCATTGTTGGACAAACTTAATATTTAATATATTAAAATGTTGTTATTATTGTTGTTGTCATTGTTGTAATTGTTGCTTTGTTGTTGCTACTTTTCATACAAACTGCAAGGCTAATTACAGTTATCCTTAGTATCAATTGAAAGATTGTGTGAGTGTTACAAGTGCACTTGTCTCAATATGAACTTTTTCAATATACAACATTTATGTTAACTGAGCAACAAAAATTTAAAAAAAAACAATTGCCAGTAGAGGTGTGGATGGAGGATGGCTGGCTCTGAATGAGACAGATTTCCTTTGTTCTGTCCTTCCACCCAACTGCCTATCTGCCCGCGGTCCTTTATGCGATCAATTCAATTCAATTCAATAGTTTTAGTATTAGGCCAGAGGCCAATTCATCAATATACATAATCTTCAAGTACAGTTGTCAAGTACAATTAACAAGTACAATTACCAATAAGATACATATAGACTCGCGTTACGCAGCCGGAAAACTCTCATTCACGTGACATCTTTCGTCTACCCTCTCAACGCTCGCGTACATAAAGCAGATAGCATTTAAGATCTTGTTCATTTTTAGTCTTTAAAAAGTTGACAAATTCAAACATACTTGGTTTGTCTGCAAGCTTTTCAGCCAAACATCCTAGTCTACATTCTTTGAATTCACTGCATTCAATTAAACAATCGTATTCATCTTCAACGATTACACAGACGCTACATAATCTTTCATTTACAGGTACTCTTTGTGCCCCTACCTACCCCGCTCAACATTAAATGCATGGTAACTAAAACGAATTCTACTGAAGGAAATTCTGTGCGCTTATACACATACACTCAAATACATTTTATTATAAAAGGACGACTTCATATGCTTATAAAATCTGTAACTACTGCTACCTTTAACCTCAACCCACCAGTCCTGCAAATAAATATCTCTTATTCGTTCTCTAAAAATGGATAGAAACTGCGATTCATTATCAACACACTGATTGATCCAGGCATACCCTAATCCACATTAATTCAAAACATCCCTAACAAGCGTGGCCCAAGTAATAAAATTTGGTTTATCGTGAGACATTTTAAATAACTGTTCATACACTGACGATGGAAAAATATTTTTGCGATCAGCGCTAATAAGTTTTAATCAATACTTTATTACTTTAATCTTTCGTTGAACAAATAATGGAAAAACTCTTAGTTCACCGTATACAAACCAGCTAGGGGTGTTACTTTTTACACAAAGAATTGATTTTAGGAATGATAAATAAATCTTTCGATAGGATCTGCTTTGGAATGGTCCCGAACTTCACTACAATAGTTCAGGATTGGTTCAACAATGTTACTAAAAAGTTGAAGTTGGGTTCAGGGCAAAATTTCTGAGTTTTTAGATATTGTTTTTTTTTTCAGAACAAAAAATGCCTTCCTTGCTGACTTGACGAGCTCTTGAGTGCCCATTCTAAATCTTCCCTTGCCGCACAAATGGTAACCCAAATATTTTAAAGAAGATACAACGTCAATAGGGCCTATGAATTAATACCTCTATAGCAGAGAGTGACACTGCTTTCGTATGAAAGAAAAATAGGAAAGCGAAATAGCAGCGAGTGTATGAATACATGGGATCATCAAGGTTGAATAAAATGGTTCAAAACCTGAAGCTGCACACTTGACTTGAACGAATTTAAGTCTAGAAGCTTTGAAGTCAGCCATAGTGTATTTGTATGTACAAAATAACCTTGTTTCTAATGAAAAAAATAATAAAAAAGGGTTTTAAAACTCAAATAAATGATTCCCTCAAATGCTATAGCACGTCATTGGTTGCAGTTTTTGTTTGCTTCCAATTCGCTTCTGACTTGTTTATCTCAACTGAATTCTAACATCGAGTGTACAAATACACCAAGCAGAGGGGTAACCCTGTTAGCTAACCAAGTGTAAGACCGACTTGGCGAATTTCAACTTCATCTAGAAGACAAGCATTCATCCAATAAAACGTGCATATTCACAAGAGTGCGAGGGAGATTTCTCCATTTTATAATGTTCTTTCTCTCATTGTCTATCTCTCTTTCTCTCTCACTCTCCCACTCTCTCGTGACCTTTTCCGCATTTCTCATACCTCCCTTACTTTCATGCCTTTTCATTATGCATTTTAGATTTCTTTTCTATTTTTGCGTGTGGGAACAAACATTTGTCGTCTTTATTTTTTTTCACCAGAGTATAATTTTACACTTCGCTACAGCGTTAAATTTGTTTGCCCTTTTTCAAGAATCACCTGTCTTTTTCAGTCCCCATTTTTCTTACCCCTTTCTCTATCTTTTTGTCTTTGTCTCTTTCTGTTATTTTTTTTCCGAGTCCATCCCTATCTCCAGACAACCACATCTATTTAACAGGGACTTGGCATGTGGTTTTTAAACTTTCATTTGATTTCTTATGGGATTTTTGTGCCTGTTTCTTTCATTACTTATAGTGTCTTTTGAAATATTTTAGAATTTTAAAAGTTGGATAAAATTTTAATTTTCAAACCCATTCTTTTCGATGTACATGTATTGCTTCTAGATCTATTGGCATCTCATTACAAAAGTAAAGTAATTATGTCGTTATTACGCCTACTATATAGAGAAATAATTGAAAAATAACGCATCTTCTAATCGAGACGTAAAATTGCACCTCCTTTGGCCTTCTCTTTTTGGAAGAATACGCAATCGGTTAAAAATGTTCAATTTTCTACCCATTGACTTAAAACAGGCACAGGGCATCAGTGCGCTGGGTGGCGCTGCGGGGGAGGGGGGGGTAAAAAGCTGTGACGAATTTGTTACTGCACTACTAAAAGTCGATTTATTCCTCCCCTGCTCTCTTATATCAAGTGGCATATCCTTCTGTCTTTTTTCTTCGAGAGAAGTGGAAATGTAGCTCGTTTTGAGTTCATTCAGTATTGCTTTCTTCCTCTTTGTTCCTTTTTTATCTCATATTTAAAGATTCTTTTGATATTGTTTTCGTGTGGTTCATTTATGACTTTCTTTTTGTCTTAATTTACCTACCTGTTTTTGGTTTGTCTGTATGGTTTTCTGTTTTTTTCCCCACACATTTTCTGCCTGCCACACAACACTCGCTCTTCCGCGTTTCACTTTTCTAGCCTTTTGCGTCGTCATTTCCTTTCTTCTCTACCATTTTCTCTTACCATTATTTTCATGAGTTTCTTATTACCCTTTGTCTATGCCAGTAAAAAATTATATTTTTTGTATTTCAGTAAATCAGTTGCGTATGTGCCAAAAGTATTGACATCTCTTTCTCTAACAGCGATTTACCAAACATCACTCTTTCTCTCTTTCTTTATTTTTCTAATTCTTTTTCTGTCTGTCTCCGTCCCTCTCTATTTGTTAATGGTTCTAGGCGAACTTTCTACTCATCAACTGGCTCGAGGCGAACTTTCTACTCATCAACTGGCTCGAGGCGAACTTTCTTATCACCAAATGGCTCGAGGCGAGCTTTCTTATCACCAAATGGCTCGAGGCGAGCTTTCTACTCATCAACTGGCTCGAGGCGAGCTTCTTAACTGGCTCATAATGTAAACAACAACAAAAAAAAACCCTAATGGGACCATTACAAATGAACCTATTTTCAACAACAAGTATATCATGTATAATAAAAAGAAAGCACTTCTCATGAAAGCCTTTACCGGTACATATAGCAATATCTTATTCGAAAGAGTTATTTGCACTGATGGTCAAATTATGACATTTGGTGAATTTTGAGAAAAGTATCAGTATTATCCAAATGTTCAACTCGACTACGATATATAACTCAATACCACGGCTTGTGATTAGCCCTATCAAGAATACAAATATAACGATATATTCTTTAGAAACATTAAGGTAGGTAACATAGGGAGAGGAAAATTTGAGACTCTGATAAAGATAAATGAACACTCACATGCAGCTTCCTTCTGGGAGCGGAAATTCAATCTAATGTTGGACGAAAAACACTGGTGAATAGTATTTGACGCCACTAGGGACACTCCCCTCAGAGTTCTTCAATGGAAAATCCTTATTAAAATATACCCCGCCAATATATCATTGCATGAAATACGAAAATCAAACAGTCAGCTTTGCATGATGTGCAATGAAATAGATTTTTATTGAGCACTTCTTTTACAGTTGTTCGCAAGTAAAGGATATGTGGTGCGAAACCGAGAGCATAGTCACATCTTATTCTGGCAAAGGATTGCATTTAGATATTAGGAATCACAAAATCTGATGTACTTGACAAACCGATGAAAAAGATTATCAATTATGATATCCTTATAGGTTAAATGTGTATTTCGAAAGGTAAATATGGAAAACGGAGAAATTTAAGAGACATCTTCCAAAAGGAAACATCCTATAGAAACACATAGGAAAAAATAAAAAAAGTTAAAATCCTCCCTGTGTGGTAACACTACCTATAAAGAGATGTAATAATTACCAGAAATATGACAGCTTATAATGGTATGAACGAAACAAGTAGGTTGCCGGCTCTATGCTTGCGCCAGTAAACGATAAGAAAAGAAAGTTATTGAACAAATACATAATAGGCAAAGTGACTTATATAACACGAAATGAAGAAAACAAATGAATACAAGAGCTAAAAGGGAAAAGAAAAACGAAAGGAAAAGTGAAGATAAGAATAAGATAGAAAAATGCAAGGGTGGGGGTATGGGAAAAGGGTCCCATAACCTGATAACTAATGACATAAGGAAAATTGGACACGTCGAACATGCAACTACACGAGTTAGTTAGATCTGGGAATGGCTAGGAATTTGAAACTAAGAATTCATCCTGATACATTTAGGTGTAAGGAAGCAGATGCCGATCGAGATATCTATATTACGGTCCAAAATGTTTGGTCGACATTTTTATCGAACAAATTTTCAACATCTATCAAGCATTTTGAATAAATTTGTGTAATATTTGCCATATTTTCCAGTTGCCCCCAAACTATATTTTCAAATTGCTTTGACTTATCTTTGTGAAAGAGTGCCATACTGTATTGACTATAAATATGAATTTTTTTTCAAATATTACGCTTAAAAAATTGACTTATGCGGAGCAAAAGTGAGTAAACAAATTTTAACAACTTTTATTGTTGTAGCACAGCATGTTATCAACATTTTGCAAAGGTTTGTATAAAACAATCTCAAAATAATGTTAAGGGACAACTGTTAAAATATGTATCAGTCAAGATAAATTGATTCAACGACCAGCGCCAAATATAAATATTGTGACCTATGGAAAACCTGTTTGAAAAAAAAAGTTGACCAAACATTTCCGACCACACTCTTTTTTACAAAAAGCGTGCCAGATGCTAACCCATCCGATTGAATGGTGTAGTCATACAACGGGCAAAGAAGCATGGAACAAAATCTTTTGAAACTTGGATTCGGCCGTCGCATAGCTAGCGTACCCCATTAAGCAGATGGTCCACCATACACATGTCGATCAGGACGCACGCTTTGACGAGTGTCAGAAGCCAACGTCCAAACTGCTTAGCGGATGGAAACATTGCATAAAAAGGGAGTTCCTACGTTCTGGCCGCCAGCCGCGCCAAGTGTTCAAAATATCTGGCGGAACCTTTTGCTGAGGGCGCCGGCGAGTCCCGCCGAAGCTAAGTGTTATGACATGAAAATGCAAAAATACTCCACAATCATAGTCCTTACAGAAGTCTAATGTTATTTTATATCAAACACGAACAAAATATTCCAACATAAAGTACAAAAAGAAATGATCAATTTATTGAAATTGGCCTAGTCTTATTTAAAATCTCACTCAACGCATTGGAATTCAGGGGATTCCCCCGTGCCTCAGTGAACCCATCGACTCATAGTATGGTTGGTTTGGCGGGAGTCACCGACGCCACTCGGACGGTAGGGCTAAAGCATGGGGTCTTGTAGTGACGCAAAATAATGTCGTTGAACCCCCCCCCCCCCCAAGAAGATAAAAAAAAAATAGCGCGCGGTGAGTATGCGCCTATACACTTAGAGATTAACACATAAAAGCAATACATTATTTTCATAGACAATTAGACATAAAAAAATCTTGTCTAAACTTAAAGAATTTCACGACGTATCGGGTCTCAAACTGAACAAATCAAAATCTTCATTCAAGGCTTTCGGCCTTAATCTAGAACTGAGAGAAAGTGTATGAAATAAAACTGCTCGATATTTTTTTCAGCACAGGATTCACCGAAGAGCATGCGAGATGCCGGGAAATTGGGAGGGTAAAAGAGAATCACCAGCAAGATTAGTAACTGCATGGAGCAAGAGAAATTATTCAATGTTGGGAAAATTACATGTTCTCAAGGCGTTCGGCATCTCCAAATTCATCCAAGTATAATATCACTACAAGAGGTGATAAGAAACATCAACAAAATTGTGTTCCAGTTCTTGTGGAAGAAAAAATAAGCTTTCGAAAAAGTAAGAAGACAAGCCTTGTACACTGCTTACGATGAAGTAGGATTAAGCATGATAAATATTGAAAAAATGCAAGATTCTTTTATTCTAAATCAGTCTAGACAGCTGCACCTAGGACCATTAGAAAGGAAAAAAGCTATCCCTCTTTCTCACTTTCAAAAAGTGGGAGGCTTAAGTGCTTTCATGAGTCCAATTAAATGGAAAGATTATAAATGCTACCATTTTATGAAAAGTCAGTATTGGCAAAAAGCGCTTCAGTTATAGTTGGAACAAACATAATTTTATGAAGATAATCTGCTCAACCCTAAATATTATCTACCGATATTTAACAACATATATAATTATATATATTAAAAATGAAAAAAGCCAAATTTACAACTTGAAAATTTGGCCTGACTTTAACTTTGACCTTGAATATTTTTAATAATGTGCATGTTTATGGATGACAATATTGTGTTTTTGGTTTATGTACATTATATTGAAAGTATTAAAACCACTTTTAGGGTACCCCTATGGGATGCGAAACGAAAATCAATTTTTATACACGCTAGAATTTTCGTCCCATGGCCAATCTCTCTTAATATCCCTCTATTGCTATCTCTGTTCCCCTTTCGCTACATCTCGTCCTTTTTGCCTTTCTTCAGCGGTGCATTAGAATAGATTAGGGAATTAACAACTAATAAAGTCACCATAGCACGAGACTGAGCATAAATCTTTCGGCTCCGTGGTGACGCTGGACAATCCCATATGGACTGGGAATGGGGAAGTGTCTCTCGTGATTCGTAAGAAGGTTGGTTGGTTAGTTAAATTTCAAAGTCTCTTTTCAAATACAAGGTTATATCAGAGACGCGCGCTTGGGACAATTGAAAGCGTGCTGCCACACTGTGATGTACGGAG